>JASDQU010227646.1:5792-16027 GCA_032191745.1 Picea mariana | reverse complement strand
GGGGACCACTTTGGAGTTCATCCATTTGTACACCTTATCAATCATGATAAGACAATAATGAGAGCATGGGTCCTCTAACCATTCTTCTAGGATAACTCAATCCGCAAAGTGTCTTCCCATGAGGGATTTCACCATAAGGGGACCACTTTGGAGTTCATCCATTTGTTCACCTTATCAATCATTATAAGACAATAATGAGTCATCAATACATTTTTCCAACAATGCATCACATACCAATGGAACCACATCGATCCATCTTCATCATGTATCAATGACTACTCATTGATCCATCTTCATCTATGCATTCTCATCAAGGACAATACATATTATATTACATAAATCATCAATCAATCAATCCTTTGACATCAATCAATCACTTGACATCAATCAATCAAACCATTGGCATCAATGACAACATGATCCAACAGTTAGAGGAATATTTTTTGCATGTCTTGGTGCATGCATTTGGCATGTGGTTGAGATACATATTTGGACATGTAGTTGATGAGTTGATGATGTGTTTATGTTGTACATCATTGATGATTCATAGCTTGATCTATATTTGATGCATGATTGGTACAAACTTGGTACATTGGATGAGGCACTTTCTAGCAGTATGATTGGCACATGGTCTATGGTTAATATGACATACATGTATGGGAACACATCTTGATTATGTTACATCTTGTTGAGGTTTAGTGCATGGTTGATGCACTTATCAATGGTATATGATTCTGAGGGATAGTACTTGGTTAAAATACATCAGCAGTACTACTTGTTTAACATATATTTTGGTACATGATGTATGGATAGTTGAGACACTTATTGTCGTGCTTGGTTGATACATTGATTGATGCTTAATGGTTGAGATACATTTCTTGACGCATGGTTTGCGACACTTAGTTTATGGTAGAAGCATATCATGAGTGATATGGCACATGGTTGAGGTACATAGCTTATGGATGTTGGCACATGTTTGGCACCTGGCTTGGATGCATATATTGATGAGGTCATGGTACATACTTGGTGATGTTAGTACATGATGAGAAACATCTTGGTGATGTTATGGTTCATGGTTCGATGGATGATTTAGAACATGATTGAGGATTGTTAGAGGCATTTGTTGGTGATATTGATACATGCTTATCACACAGTTGGCACATGTTCTTGGCATATGTTTGATACACTCCATTAATAATATCTTATAGTATATTGTATAGTGTTGATGTACATGAGTGGCACACAGTGTGTCACATGATGTACATGGTTGATGTTTTTTTCATGATTTTCTAAAATTGTTGACATATCTTTTTCTTCATGATGTATGGTATGACAAGAGTTTGATGCATGGATAGGTCCAAGGATCATCATAGGAAGAGAAAAGCATTCTTGTGCAATTGATCTATATATCAATTGAGTAGTATCATTTGCAACAGAAGCATATTACATTGGTAACATATTGTTCATCTTGCAGAGAAGTTAGGGGGAGACATACCCACAGGGGGGGTTATTATTCTTCCCATGATTGTTTGCAACATGATTCCAGGAGGAGAGATAATTGGAAGCCATGCCATCAACATTGCATCAGAGTGATATCCCTTGTCCAAACGGGGAAAGATTGTTCAGATGATGGAGCAGGAGACAGGGGGAGCGGCCCCAAGGAATCTAGACAGGGGGAGTAGCCCCAAGGAGAGTTCAGGTAGGGGGATAAAATTCAAGGAGAAAAATACCCTTTTCCATTGATTTCAAAGGGGGAGATATAACCACATTGATGTGGAGAGATGAATATTGATGAGGAGCATTGCCATGTCCAAGTGTTGCCATCAATGATTGGCGTTGACATCAATGTTGGTATTTCCATCAATGCCAAAGGGGGAGATTGTTGCATTATGTCGTCATTGATGTCAAATGATTGATTTAAAAGAGTTGATGTCTTGTCATAGTATCATTGATGTATTGATTGAAGGTCTATGTTGTCAGTGATATAATTGATGTCAAAGGATTGATTTTCCAAATAGATTGATGTCAAGTGATATCATAGTGATGTGTTGGTTGATAGGAAGAAGTTGTAGCTTTGATTTCATGTCATGGATGATAGGAAGAACCAAATGGATGAATTCACAAGTGGTCCCCTTATGGTGAAATCCCTCACGGGAAGATGCTTTGTGAAGTCCAAATGGTTAAATGGTTGAGTCATCCTAGCAGTGTGGTTAGGGAAACCAAGTTTGATTGATGAATAATGAAATGAATATCAATGAAGTTTTTAGTGAGACTATTCTATATCGATAGTGATTGTTATGTCATTTATGGTGATATGAGGAGCGTCATATAACTCCTCACGGTTAGAGAGTTATGACCATGTGAAGTTTGAGAACCCTCATGTGTTGTCTAGAAGACCCTAGAAGGTCAAAGAAGTCAAACTATTCTAGAATTTCCTAGAAGAAAGTTGACTAGTCAAAGTGGTTAATCATGGGTTAAGTGGTTGCAACAAGAAAACAATTAAAAATAATTTAGTTGCAACTAGAAGTGGAGAATTTACCATGTGTAGCAAAGTGGGTTAGAAGTGGACAAGTGGTTAGAAGTGGGTTAGCCCAAAAAGAAGGAAGTTGGTTGAAGTTGGTTAGATGATAAACCCTAGAAGAAGCTACTTGGAGAAGTATAAATAAGAGAGAAAGGGTATCTTATGAGTTAATCTCTTGAGTATATTGAAGATCCATTTTGGGGTAAGATATATTGTAGGTACTCATGGATGTGTCAGAAGTTCCACAAGTTTGAGGTAGCAAGGAAGTCTGATGGTGAAAGTTTCATAGGTTTAGAAAATCCTAGTTTTCTGAAGCTGTACACGGGCTGCAGTGAGCTAGGGAACGTACATACATGGGATGAAGAAGGCCAGGGCACGTATATTTGAAAAGGCCAAGAAAAGTGTGAGTAAGTTGTTGGTGCCAGGTCCCTGAATTCTGATGATAGTTTCTTGGACAATATTCTACTGGTTCATATCTCCTACAAAGGTTCTGGTATGGTTATATGTTGTTTAGACACTTAGAGTTTCTCATGGTATGGTGAATACTTGAAACATTCTTTGTATGTTTGTTGTGATGTTTGGATATAGTAGATGGTGGTTGGTTGGTTCAGTAGTTTAGTTCAATTCTGTTTGAGAGATATTCATGATCTGATTGTGTATGCATGAGGAGCATGTATAGGTTGTTGGATGGTATAGATATGTTTGTGATTGGTTATGGTACAAATTGAGTAGTGACAAGAATATGGAAGTGACAGGTTACAAGTGGATGTGACAGAGGCAGAAAGGATTTGAAGCACCAAAAGGTTGAAGTTTCAAAAACCCTAGTTTATGAAGGTGTACGTAGGCTAACAGTGGGTCAGGGCACGTACATACGCATGTCACAGTATAGGCAGGTTGCCAGGGATGATTTTAAGGATGAACATTTATTTTAAAGTGTAGAAACCTTGGTGAATCTTACTAATACTTCATATGCCAACTATAAAATGTTTGTTGATATTTTTGTAAAAATATTCAATTTTTTAAGGATTCTATGTAGTTTGTATAAACTTTTGGTGATTTTTGAGGTAAAATAATTTTATCTTATAGAATTTAGGAGATTCATTTTTAGAATAGAAAATCATTTTTTGGGAAAAACCATGGAAAATTAGCCCATGAGCGAAATTTAGCCCCTAAAATCATCCCTGCAGGTCACGTACATACACAAGCTGCAGTATAAAAAGGTCATGCACCTGTTGACATATTTGGTTCTATATACAAGATGGGTCTTGTACTTGAGTATTGAATTCCTCTTCTTAGTTGGTGCTGAGATTTGTAGGTTGGGTCTTGCATTGAGAGTTGGTGCTCTTGTAGATTTGTTGCTCTATTCAGTTGTTGTTGAAAAACCCCCAAGGATTGTAGTCCGTAATATAAAAGAAACTTATACATATATCTTGTGTTCCTTTTGGTGATGGCTTAATGATGATTTTTTCTGCTGAGATATGTTTACATACAAGTTTTTATACATGAATGATGAGTAAATGATGTTTTCTAACTAAGGTGTTTTGTAAAGGAGTAAAAAAATCCCTACATTGATTCACCCCCCCTCTTAGTGTGGTCGGTGTTTCCAATAGGTTTATGTCTGAAAATGCTAATATAAGTTTATAAACAACTGTCAAATCAAAAAATACAACTTATGCAAGTTGAACCACAAAATTTGGCTCAAAATTGAGACAAGGGTGTGCATTTGAGTTGAGGTAGTTCTGCATTCAAATTTACATGAAATCCCAAATCTAGGTGTATGAAAGAAACCTCTCCTATTATTCAATTGAACTTTATATGCATAGGTAAATTTACCATTTAAGTAACTCCATTTTACAACTTATAAAACAAATATTGGAGCTACAGGGAAGCTTGGGCATGCATTTTCATTTAGTCACATAGTACAATTTATACCTTACAAATTACAAGGCAAAGTTTACCTCTTTTGCACAACCACCCTTTTTAAACTTGAATTTGTAAAATAAAAAACACGAATAGGACTACTATGATAAACCACATCTCCAACAACTTGCAAAACTCAAATCTAAGGAATAATATGTAACATTGAGTTACTTTTTACAAATAGTTTGTGCATTTCCTTGGTTTTACTATGCATCTCTTGCCTATTTTTTCACATAAGATTCTTTTATGAATCTTAATGCAAAACTAACCTTGGTTTCTCTCCTAACACACCATCCTCTGATTCATCAAAATGTCATGAATCTTTGTGCATAGAAATCATGTTTTTTGGAGGTTAAATGCACTACTAAGTGTACAAATAGGTGATTATACATATTGTAATAAGCAATTTACAACTTGAATACTAAATTATAGATCCATATCCAAATTTGGGTGTGTAGTTTAATATAGCCAACTTTAACGATTTGGCCCTTTGGTCTTACAATGCAATTCTTAGCCTTTATGCACACACACTATGTAGTTTTATGTCTATAAATGGAAATATAAGTTTATAGACAGGTGTAAAACCACAAACTACAACTAATGCAAGTTGAAACTTGAACTGCAAAATTTGGCTTGAAATTGAGACTAGGGCGTGCATTTGAGGTTGAGGCGGTTTTTCTTTCAAATTTACATGAAATGCCAAATCTAGGTGTATGAAAGCAACCTCTCATGTTCTTCAATTGAACTTTAGATGCAAAGGTAAATTTACCATTTATGTAACTCCATCTTAAAACTTATAAGACAAATTTTGTAGCTACAGGGAATCTTGGGCATGCATTTTCATTTAGTCACATAGTACAATTTATACCTTGCAAATTACAAGGCAAACATTGCCTCTTTTGCACAACTACCCTTTTTAAACTTGAAATTGTAAATTAAACAACATGAACTTGTCTACTATGATAAACCACATCCCCAACAACTTGCACAAGTCAAATCTAAGGTATAATACAACATTAGGTTACTTTTTACAAACAATTTGTGCATTTCGATGGTTTTACTATGCATCTCTTGCATATTTCTGCATAGAAGAGTCTTTTATGACTCTTAATGCAAAATTGACATTGTATTCTCTCTTAACCCACCATCCTCCGATTCATCAAAATGTCATGAATCTTTGTGCATACAAATCATACTCTTTGGAGTGTAAATGCATTATTAATTGTACAAACAGGTTGTACATATTGTAATCATCAATTTACAACTTAAATCCTAAATTATGGAGCCATATGCAACTTTGGGTGTGCAGTTTAATATAGCCAACTTTAATAATTTGGCCCTTTGGTTTTACAATGCAATGCTTAGCCTTTATGCACACCAGGTAGGTTTAGGTCTGAAAATGCTAATATAAGTTTATAGACAGGTGTCAAATGAAAAAATACAACTTATGCAAGTTGAACCACAAAATTTGGCTCAAAATTGAGACTAGGGTGTGCATTTGAGTTGAGGCAGTTCTTCATTCAAATTTACATGAAATCCCAAATCTAGGTGTATGAAAGCAACATCTCATGTTCTTCAATTGAACTTTAGATGCATAGGTACATTTTCCATTTAAGTAAATCAATTTTAAAACTTATAAAAAAAAATTGGAGCTACAGGGAAGCTTGGGAGTGCATTTTCATTTAGTCACATAATACAGTTTATACCTTGCAAATTACAAAACAAACTTTACCTCTTTTTCACAACCACCCTTTTTAAACTTGAAATTGTAAAATAAAAAACATGAATAGGACTACTATGATAAACCACATCTCCAACAACTTGCACAACTCAAATCTAAGGTATAATACAACATTGAGTTACTTCTTACAAACATTTTGTGCATTTCGATGGTTTTACTATGCATCTCTTGCCTATTTTTTCACATAAGAGCCTTTTATGAATCTTAATGAAAAACTAACCTTGGTTTCTCTCCAAAGCCACCATCCTCTGATTCATCAAAATGTCATGAATATTTGTGCATAGAAATCATGCTTTTTGGAGTGTAAATGCACTACTAATTGTACAAATAGGTGATTATACATATTGTAATCATCAATTTACAACTTAAATCCTAAATTTTAGAGCCATATCCAACTTTGGGCATGTAGTTTAATATAGCCAACTTTAACAATTTGGCCCTTTGGTTTTACAATGCAATTCTTAGCCTTTATGCCCACACACCAAGTAGTTTTATGTCTAAAAATGTCAATCTAAGTTTATAGACAAGTGTAAAATCACAAACTACAAATAATGCAAGTTGAACCACAAAATTTGGCTTGAAATTGAGACTAGGGCGTGCATTTGAGGCTGAGGTAGTTTTGCTTTCAAATTTACATGAAATCCCAAATATAGTTGTATGAAAAAAACCTCTCTCGTTCTTCAATTGAACTTTAGATGGAGAAGTAAATTTACCATTTATGTAACTCCATATTAAAACTTATAAAATAAATTTTGTAGCTACARGGAAGCTTGGGCATGCATTTTCRTTTAGTCAAATAATACAGTTTATACCTTGCAACTTACAAAKAAAACTTTTCCTCTTTTGCACAACCACCCTTTTTAAACTTGAAATTGCAAAATAAACAACATGAATAGGTCTAYTATGATAAACCACRTCGCTAACAACTTGCACAASTAAAATCTAAGGTATAATACAACATTGGGTTACTTTTTACAAACAGATTGTGCATTTCGATGGTTTTACTATGCATCTCTTGCCTATTTTTGCATAGAAGAGTCTTTTATGACTMTTAATGYAAATCTGACCTTGGTTTCTCTCCTAACCCACCATCCTCTRATTCATCAAAATGTCATGAATCTTTGTGCATATAAATCATACTTTTTGGAGTGTAAATGCACTACTGATTGTACAAAMATGTTCTTATACATATTGTAATCATCAATTTACAACTTAAATCCTAAATTATGGAGCCATATCCAATTTTGTGTGTGTCGTTTAATATAGACAACTTTAACAATTTGGCCCTTTGGTTTTAGAACACAATTCTTATCCTTTATCCACACCAGGTAGTTTTATGTTTGAAAATGACAATATAAGTTTATAGATAGGTGTAAAATCACAAACTACAACTTATTCAAGTTGAACCCCAAATTTTGGCTCAGAATTGAGACTAGGGCGTGCATTTCAGGCTGAGGCGGTTTTGCATTCAAATTTACATGGAATCCAAATTCTAGGTGCATCAAAGCAACCTCTCATGTTCTTCAATTGAACTTTAGATGCACAGGTAAATTTACCATTTATGTAACTCCATCTTAAAACTTATAAAATACATTTTGGAGCTGCAAGGAAGCTTGGGCATGCATTTTTGTTTAGTCACATGGTACAATTTATACCTTACAAATTACAAGGAAAACTTGTCTCTTTTGCACATCCACCTTTTTTAAACTTGAAATTGCAAAATAAAC
This sequence comes from Picea mariana, assembly GCA_032191745.1. NCBI lineage: Eukaryota > Viridiplantae > Streptophyta > Pinopsida > Pinales > Pinaceae > Picea > Picea mariana. The sequence continues at coordinate 8,118 of JASDQU010227646.1, read as the reverse complement.
AACATGAACATGTCTACTATGATACACGACATCCCCAACAACTTGCACACCTCAAATATAAGGTACAGTACAACATTGGGTTGCTTTTTACAAATAGTTTGTGCATTTCGATGGTTTTCCTAGGCATCTCTTGCCTATTTTTGCACAGAAGAGTCATTTATGACTCTTAATGAAAAATTGATCTTGGTTTCTCTCCTAACCCATCATCCTCTGATTTATCAAAATTCCATGAATCTTTGTGCATAGAAATCATCATTTTTGGAGTGTAAATGCACTACTAATTGTACAAACAAGTTGTACATATTGTAATCATCAATTTACAACTTAAATATTAAATTATGGAGCCATATCCAACTTTGGGTGTGCATTTTAATATAGACAACTTTAACAATTTGGCCCTTTAGTTTTACAATGCAATTATTAGCCTTTATGTACACCAGGTAGGTTTATGTCTGAAAATGCCAACACAAGTTTATACCCAGATGTAAAATCACAAACTACAACTTATGCAAGTTGAACCACAAAATTTGGCTCAAAATTGAGACTAGGGTGTGCATTTGAGGCTGAGGTAGTTTTGCATTCAAATTTACATGAAATCCCAATTCTAGGTGCATCAAAGAAACCTCTCATGTTATTAAATTGAACTTTAGATGCACAAGTAAATTTATCATTTATGTAACTCCATCTTAAAACTTATAAAACACATTTTGGAGCTACAAGGAAGCTTCAGCATGCATTTTCATTTAGTCACATAGTACAGTTTATACCTTGCAAATTCCAAGGAAAACTTTGTCTCTTTTGCACAACCACCATTTTTAAACTTGAAATTGCAAAATAAACAACATGAATAGGTCTACTATGATAAATGACATCCCCAACAACTTGCACAACTCAAATCTAACGTATAATACAACATTGGGTTACTTTTTACAAATAGTTTSTGCATTTCAATGGTTTTACTAGGCATCTCTTGCCTATTTTTTTCACACAAGAGTCATTTGTGACTCTTAATGCAAAAATAATCTTGGTTTCTCTCCTAACCCACCATCCTCTTATTCATCAAAATTCCATGAATATTTGCACATAGAAATCAACATTTTTGGAGTGTAAATGTACTACTAATTGTACAAACAGATTGTAAATATTATAATCATCAATTTACAACTTAAATCCTACATTATGAAGCCATATCCAACTTTGGGCATGTAGTTTAATATAACCAACTTTAATAATTTGGCCCTTTGGTTTTACAATGCAATTATTAGCCTTTATGCACACCAAGTAGGTTTATGTCTGAAAATGACAATATATGTTTATAGACAGAGGTAAAATCACAAACTACAACTTATGCAAGTTGAACCACAAAATTTGACTCAAAATTGAGACTAGGACATGCATTTGAGGCTGAGACAGTTTTGCATTCAAATTTACATGAAATTCCAATTCTAGGTGCATGAAAGAAACCTCTCATATTCTTCAATTGAACTTTAGATGCATAAGTAAATTTACCATTTATCCAACTCCATTTTAAAAATTACAAAACAAATTTTGGAGCTATAGGGAAGCTTGTGCGTGCATTTTCATTTAGTCACATTGTATAGTTAATACCTTGCAAATTACAAGGCAAAGTTTGCCTCTTTTGCGAAACCACCCTTTTTAAATTTGAAATTCTAAAATAAACAACATGAACATGTTGAAAAAATGGACCATGGAGCAATAAAATAAAACAAATGCAGAAATAAAACACAGAAGATACACAATACAATAGAGACACAGATTTATGTGGTTCACCCAGTGTGGGTTACGTCCACCAGAGAAATTGTCAGGTCCTTCCTTTATTATTATCCAGCATATGAAGGGATACAACCTACAACAAACCCGATGTAACTTCCTCTTATTTCTCTCACAGTATCCTATCTCAGAATACAATATTCGCCATCAACCATAGCCGCAATACATTTCCCTCATAAAAGAGGGTTGTCTTCTAGGGAAAAAAACCCTAACATAATCTCTATCATTAGATCTACGACCTTATAATGAACGGTCCAAATTTACAATGAAATTACAATATACATTACAAGGCAATTTTTCCTTGGGGGGCTTTGCCCCTGAACCCCTACTTGCCCCTAGACCCCCTAGCTGGGGGGATGGCCCCCCTAGACCCCGCAGAGGGGTTACCCCCCCTCTGCACTCCCCCGCGTGGAAGAGTGTACATACTTCTATGGTGTAAATACTTCATGGGGTATAAACACGGCTAAAAGTAAAAGACCTCTAAATCAGGAAGACAATCAAGCTCCACAACCAACAATCTCCCACTTGGAGACTG
>JASDQU010227645.1:5888-15944 GCA_032191745.1 Picea mariana | reverse complement strand
AGTGCCATTTTCCTTTGATGTTGGTTTTACCATATACGCGTGAATCCCCACAAATGTGTTTTCTGCGTAGAATCTAGCCGACTTCTAGGATTTATTGTTTCACGTCAAGGGATCAGAGTAGATCCTTTGAAGGTCAAGGCGATTCTCAATCTCCCTCCTCCTTCCTCACTTTGCCAGTTACAAAGTTTGCAAGGGAAGGCAAACTTTCTTCGTCGTTTCATCCCAAACTATGCTGAGCTAACTCTTGGATTTACGTGACTGCTCAAGAAAGGTTCTGAGTTTGTATGGGATACCACTGCCAACAAAGATTTCGAAGCTTTGAAACTATCTTTGACACATGCCCCTCTACTCGTCCCACCTGATTACAGTTAGGATTATTTCCTTTACCTCGCAGCCTCGGATTATACCATCACTATGGTTCTCGTCTACAAGGATGATTCTCATGATGAACATGTCATCTATTACTTGAGTCGGAGTCTCGTGACTACCGAAACCAAGTATTTACACGTTGAAAAAATGACCTTGGCAGCCGTCCAAGTTGTTCAATGTTTCCGACACTATATACTTGTACGTAAAACTACGGTGAGTTCTAACTGCAACCCTATGCAACACAATCTTACACGTCAATTGCTAGGGGGAAAATACTCCAAATGGATTGTAGTACTCCAGGAGTTTGACTTAGAATTTGAATGTGCTAAGTCCAATAAACCCTTGGTGTTTTTCGAGTTGATATGCAACCTTCCCTGCTATGAGACGGAAAATGTAGCAGAAGATTCATTACCCAATGAATCCCTTTTCCTGATCAGTTCCGATGACCTTTGGTATGGAGATATCATCATATATCTCCAGACCCAGACTTTCTGGCCCAATTTTTCTAGCACTGAACTCCGTCGAATACGCTACCAAGCCCTTCAATATATTATCCTCGATGATACTCTTGATCATCGTGGGATTGACTCTGTTTTTCGATGCTGCCTCACGTTTGACGAAGCCGAGAAAGCCCTGAATGACTGCCATTCTGGAGCCTGTGGTGGTCACATGTTTAGTTATGCTACTACCTAGAAGATATTATGGGCAAGGTATTTTTGGCCTTCTTTATTCAACGATTGTATAATTGTTGTCCAAAAATGCCACGCTTGCCAAACCTACAGCAATAAAATATGATCACACCTTGCTCCTCTACACCCTGTGGTCTCTGTTGGTCCTTTTGCAAAATGGGGTATTGATTTCATGACATGTCAGCCTCACTCGGTCGGGGGGCATGGATACATTATTGTAGCCATAGATTATTTTACAAAATGGGTCAAGGCGATGCCAACGTTCGACAATACCAGAAAGACTGCAAAATTATTCATATTCAATCACATCATTGCTCATTTTGGTGTTCCTTGGGATATCATTACTGATCACGGTAGCCACTTTAGAAACTTCATGATGTCTTAAGTCACTGAAAAGTTGGGCCTTCGCCATGAAAACTCAACACCCTATTACCCACAAGCCAACGACCAAGTTGAAGCAATAAACAAGGTCCTCATTACCATGCTTCGATGAATGATAGGGATTCACAAAATGAGTTGGCACACAATGTTGTTTTCATCATTATGGGCTTATCGGACATCTATTAAGTCTGCTACCGGGTTTACACCATTCCAGTTATTCTATGGTCTAGAAGCCATCTTGCCGATTGAATGTGAGATACCCTCCCTAAAACTAGCCATCAAACTTCTCCTGAACACTTCTGCCAAAGAAGAACGTCTGTTGTATCTTATGCAATTAGATGAAACTCATCGTGATGCCACCCTAGTTATAGAATCCCATAAGAAACGTGTCAAAGCCCAATATGACAAACATGTTAGGCCACACGTTTTCTCTGAAGGTGAACTGGTTCTCCTTTACGAACAAGATCAAGATATACTAGGAGCCGGAAAATTTGAAGCTATGTGGCAAGGTCCTTATATTGTCAGACGAGTTTTGGAGAAAGGAGCTTACGAGTTGGTGGACTACGACGGTATCCCTTTGAGTGAACCCAGAAATGGGTTGTACTTAAAGAAGTACTATGCCTAAGATCACCTGTGCATGAGTGCTTGTATTTTATTGTATCATACTTTTTGTGTGTTACTTTAGTATGATTTTATCGTTATTTGGTCTCTGCCCTCGACTTCTTATCTTACGTTGTGCTTGGTTTCCAGATGTCGGAGTCTTTGCTACCCCACATTGGTTTCACCGATGGCGCTAGTCGTAGTACTTAGAACCTTGCTTCTGCTGCCTGGGCAATTTACGCACCTACAAACGAACTTATCAGTCTGCGAGGTGTGTGCCTTGGTCATGCGACCAATAATATTGTGGAATATAGTGTCGTCATCAAATTGTTGATTGATGCTATTTCGTTCAATATCTTCCACCTAGTTATATGACTCGATTCACAGCTAGTAGTACTACAGCTAAGTAATGTCTATGATATTCAAAGTCCTACTTTATTACGGGTATATTTACGAATTCACCTCTTGGAACGTTATTTTGATTATATCGAATATCAACACATTCCTAGATGTCTAAATACATTGACTAATGCATTAGCTAACTATGTGTTAGACAGTCATTTGGGACATTTATAAACCAATCACACATTACATGTATAACACAACAAAAAATAAGTCGGTAGAAGTCATATATATGTATATAACGATCAAAAGTTTTTTACAAATTTTTTATGTCCAAGGATCAAAATCTCAAAATATGAAGCCCATAGCTTCTACAAAATAGCATCACAGATGATGCTCACGATAACACACAACTGCTCAGGCTACCCTATAGAGTAGTCGACTGAGAGACTCGGACATGCCCACAGTATGGCGTTGATAATGTCTCGGAACATCCCCAATAGCAATGTTTAGGACGTCCGCATTCAACCCCTCTAAGTTTTGTTCCACTGCCTCATAGTCTTTGGCATCCCATCTTTCCACTGGAGCCGTTTCTCCTTGTCTTTGTATGGGAGACCTTCCTAGAGTTCGATACGGCTCCACATTTGTGTCATCAAAAAGAAATTTTTGATTGGTTCTTGGATAAACATAAAAAAATTTCATATGATAAAATTTGCAAAAACATTTAAAAATAACAAAATGTGTACTTCCTACCTAAGTCCCCCCATTGAGCATCCTCAGGCAAGGCCAAATTCTGATCCCCTCGGAAATCCAAACCATCATATGCGTAGTCGTCGATCATCAACATCTGGGGCCTCAACCAGTCGAAAAATGAATCATTATACTTGATTATAGGCCTTGCTACATGTCGATCCATGAGGTTTCACCACCTCAGCATCCTCGGATCCTATGGGGCCAGTAAACCCCAGTCAGCCTGTAGTCACAGCAGTGGGACCCTCTCGAGGAAGAATGACACCAAAAGTGATCCGTACCCAAACTGCTTCAAGTCACCCTTTCTGCACTTCGTCAATTGTCTCTTCATACTGCAAAGAACTACATCTGACCAGTTGAAGACCCGAGGCTCTGTGCACTTTATGGCGTATTGAAAATAGCTCTGGAGAGCCATGTGTGGAGCCGTGCTCCTAGCCATGTGTGCAATAGTAAACAATATGGTCCGTAGGGTCAAATCTTGGACCCCCCAAATGGAAACCTTACCCTTGCTTCTCTCTGCCTCGGGAACACAGTATTGGAGAAAATATTCGCTCAGGGGAAGTCCGTCGCCTCTACCTCCGGTCAAACTAGCATGGTATCCACACCGTGACAACACCATTAGAAAATAGATATCCTCGATATCTAGTGTCAGTGTATGGACTCCCATGTGAAATAACTATTGATCCACGTCCCACATGTGGACCAGGTATTCCAACAATCTGAGTTGGGCTCTCATGCCCGGAATCCTGAAAAATTTCAAGTGCTCATAGTCTCGGAGGGAAGAGATTGTACCCAGGTCATTCCCAACAATGGCATCATCCTCCTTATGTTCTCTTTCTCTCCATTCCAACATTGTTATGGTCAAACACCTGCAAAAGAGCCATGAGAGGAGAGTCAACAACTTGTTTTAAACTCTTGCATAATTTTTATTGAGCAAAACTTCACATTAAAATCCATTTTTCGGCCCCCGTAGGTTGCCCTTTTGCACAATGCAAGATTCTCGCAGGTTCCCTGAAGGCCACCTGCGAGAATGCTTGAGCACATGGTCCGGCCCTAAAATGGACTTAAAACCCAAAAAATTGCCAATAAAAACCAAAAATAAACCATGGAAAAGTTGAAGGATCAAGAGCTTACCTCRTTGGCTRAAACCGCTCGYCGAATGATCGCTTGTGCCTCCCACAATTGAGCAAAGAAATTTGGGGGAAAATGAGGTATGTTGGACAAGTTTTTGGCAAAGTAACAATAAAATGGTAAAAAGTCCTTTTCACCCATATTTATTCACTTTTTACCGTTTCTTATTGGTTTTTTATATTATTTTTTATGCTTTGCTCATAAAACCTAATGCCCTAATAGCCTTGTGAGTATGGATTTTTGCAGATATAGCAACTTCGAAGTCCGAACGAGAGGGTACGGGTGTTTTTTTTCTTTTTGTCACATGTATGATTACTTTTTTAGGGTTTTTGTAGGAAAAACCTCGAGCTCAGTCTTCGTTCATTCTCGCGCTCAAAAATATATGAGAACGTAATCGAGTATACTTTTTCTCATCTTTCGTACTCATCATGGTAAAATGAAAATGATGAATGTAAGGGAGTACCCTTTAATCTCTTTTCACGCTCCATAAAAACAAAAAGATTATTGAGCGATCTTGTTCTCTTCACGCTCGTTAAAGTGTTTGAAGAAAACATTCGATGGGCGATAGTTTATCACTTTTTTAGTCTCGTCGAACTTATTTACGAAAAAGGAACTAGGAGAGTTCTCTTTAAGTGTTTTTCAGACTCTCAAAACATGAAAAACTCCCGAGTTTTCTTTCTTTGGACTCATTAAACAAACATTGAAAGACGCGTAATGGGACCGAACCACTCCTTCCTAGGGTTCGTTAAATATACTCTGAGGGACTCATCCTAAAGATGAGCTTACATAGACAAGCATATGTTATCCTCCTCAAGCCTGTGTAAAAATAAAGAGGTACTCGCCAGAAATGGTGGGGGAAATTTTGGGAAAGGGATATGTTTTTGTATTTGTGTTAATGGCAGTAAGCGTCGCTCTTGAACATGACACCCCCTATTCATCATTTTAATCAAGGTTGGGAAATCCACTTGTCTCTCATTCAACTTGCTACAAGGTCATATCTTGGGTCATCTTTGAGTCAGTGCTGCCAAGTCTTTGGTCGTGTCGTTCATATGTTCAAGAGAAGTTCAAACAAGCCTTCTATTGAGTTGTCCATATGTAGTTGCCCATTATTACTATGTCATCCTTCCCTGTGTCTGTTTCAACCCTTGTTCATACTTTGATTTTCCCTCAAAATATGTTATTTGTTTCATTTTATTGATGGGGGATACATCAAGGCCCTCCTGTGACGATTCTTGTTCTATCGACTCCAACTCATTATCTAGAAATAAGACTTAGAAATCATTTAGTACCTTGGAACCTACATGCCTTAATGGCAGGTCTCTTCGCTTTCAACAAGGGTTTCACATCATCGATCCATGATTGAGAGATTCTGCTAAGTGCTCGACTTCATCTCATTCATTTGCATTCATTCAGATTGTAATTCGGTACCTTGGGAGTCATCGACATCAATGGTGATTTACCTCGCACTTGTTAATGGTTTTCATCAATGACCAGTAATCAAGTGGTTTCTACCATGTTCGACTTCAACACATGTAATCGCATGGCTAGATTCATACTTTCAGGTGATGAGATTGAAGACCCTGGGTCTCATCTTTTTTATCCAGGATGCGATGGAGTATGTATGATTTGTATCGTCACATAGATCCACTTTGTATGTCGCGTGGCTATGTCTTAATTCAAGTCTTCTCACATAGATCCATAGTGTATTCTTGGTGGCTATGTATCATTTTTGATGACATGGATCCACAGTGTATGATTGGTGGCCATGACCTATGTTTATGATTGCATTCATTTGTGATCTAAGCATGGGAATGCCTACCTCAAAACTGGTATTATATTCTGCAGATGCTTGGTTGTTTACATGTTTCCGATTAGGTGCTCTCCTTGTTTCTGACACACACACGCATTTTACAAAGTATATCGGTTGTCACAAGTTTCAGCCTCATGCTTTGGGGGGCATTCTGTTACACATGATTTTGGTCACTCTAGTGATGTCTCTACTAGTGATGTATTCAGGCTCCCACAAGGACTTTTTGCCTGAGAAAAGTGGCTGATGTCTTCTTCCAAAAACACATTTTTAAGATGAGTTCGTAGGCTGCCTATATTACAGGGTGAGAAAATCCTCCATTCTCACAGAAAAACCACACTTGGGGTGCGAACTATTCGCAGTCTGATCTATAGATAGGGTGCGAACTTGTTTTTAAGCTTGGAAAAGAAAAGAGGTCACGAAGGTTCTAGAAGGGAATCTTCTAGAAAATGAGTTGGCATTCGCATGGTTGGCATCCTACTGACTTCTCATATTTAGTGAGATCATCCTCATCCATGTAACCATCTCTCCTTCTCCTATATATTGAAAGGTTTCTCATGGAAAAGGTTAAGCAAGATTCAATGAAGAATTGGTGAAAGAATTGTGTGAAGAACTCTGCTTGGATAGAAGCTTGGAGACTCTTTTTGGTCTATCAAGTTGTATTGGATCTTCTTAATGAAAAGATAGAGAAAGTGTGTGTGTTGGAACCAAGGGTCACTGAAAGGAAGCTTTCAACATCAAGTCGATCCAGTTGTATCTTCTACTTTCATTTAATATAATACAACGACATGTCCCTTTCCCATAAAATTACTCTTATTTTATTGCATACCTCCTTGATCATATGCATAGGTTGACATTGAATATACTTTTCTATCTTCACTTTGGTTGGTTTGTGTTGTCTTGGACCTGCTTTCACAAGAGCACTGGAGAAAAGTAGGAACAACAGAGACCTAAGGAAGCGATATAAAGGTATGTCACTCATTCCTTCTTATTAGTAGATTCAATGGCTACAACTTAGGGACATTCCTTCTTATTAGTAGATTCAATGGCTACAACTTAGGGAAAGAGTCGTGTCCTGTCCTGTTTTGTTCTAGATCTAGGTGGATCTAGGTAGATCTGTTAGTGTCCGCACCTACTGATTTATCCGATAACACCCTCTCAGTATCAACAATTGGTATCAGAGTAGGTTTTCTTCAAAACAATTTAACCACTGGAAGGAAAATCCTGAGCAGGGATAGATGACCATGGGCACATTTCAAATGGGATTCAAAGATTTGATGGAATAAATTATGCATACTGGAGTGATAGAGTGAAAAATTACCTAACATATTTGGGAGTAGACATTTGGTACTCAATTGTAAATGGCTATGTAATCCCAAAAATTTCTCCAACCGATCCAAATGAGAAGAATCTTATGAGTTGTAATTCAAAAGCCAGACATTTTATTCTAGGAGCATTGGAACCAACCATTGTTAGCAAAGTGATGGGTTGCAGCACCGCTAAATAGGTATGCGACAAACTCAAGAATATCTATGAAGGTGATCCAAACGTTAAGCAGGTCAAGCTTCAATGACATAGAGAGGAATTTGAAAATTTGAAGATGGATGAAAAAGGAAGATATTGCAAACATATTTTCTTAGAGTTGATGAAGTTGTTAATTCTATCATAGGATTAGGTGAAGAGATCAATGAATCCTTGGTTGTAAAAAAATTGTTGAGATCACTTCTCTTGAAGTATGATGCTAAGGTCTCCTCCATTGAAGAAACTCGGGACTTGAACAAAATGAAAATGGATGAATTACATGGGTCTCTTATAGCATATGAAATGAGAACAAGTACATAAAGTGACCATCCAAACAATGAAGCGGCCTTTGAATCCATAAAGAAGACAAAATACAAGGATAACGACCTTGATGAAGAAACAGAAAATTTCGTAAGAAGGTTCTAGAATGGAAGTGGAAGATACAAAGGTAAGTCTCATCTCAAATGATTTAACTATGGTATAAGAGAACATATTTTTGAAAACTGCTACTATAAAAAGAGAATTCTAAACAATAAAAAGAGCTTCTACTCCAAGGATGATGACATCTCCTCAAATGAGAGTGATGAAGAAGATAATGATGGAGGAGAAATTGTCTTCATAACCCAAGAAACCCAAGATGATGGTCACAAGAGTTCTAAAGAATAAGAAATAATTTCTGAAGAAGATTCAAATGAAGAAACCAACCTTGATTCCTTTTGGGGATACAAAGACAATGCAGAGAGTGAACAAGAAGAAGAGAATATTGAAAAGTTGAAGCATGTTGAAACTGAAAATAACAAGCTTAGAAATACAAACATAATACTAAAAGGTGAATTGAGTAGTTGTGAATAAGAGAATTACAATCTTGAAAAGACCATTGATAGCTTGAAGGAACAATTAGAAGAATATGAGAAATTGAAAGAAGAATTGGATCACACAAAAGGGGAGCTACTATTGTCAATAGAAAAGTTGAAGAAGTTCAAAAAAAGCACTGAAAAATTAGATGAGATCCTTAGCAGTCAAAGATCTCCAAATGACAAGACATGACTAGGATACAATGACAGTTTGAAGACAACAAAACAATAGAAGGAAGATGAAAATGATGAAACCAATACTCCAGAACAAGTTGATCAACAAGATAGAAGACTAGAATTCATAAGGAATGAGACATCAAGAATATCCTCTCCCATCAGGTATGAAAGAAATCATTATGAAGGAAACTATAGAATAATAGATCATGAACCTAGATGGACCACACCACAAATAAGATCACTTAATCCCAGGTATCAAAATTTATTTCTTGGACATTGTTATACTTGTGGAAATTTTGGACACAAGGCAATCAATTGTAGAATCAATGAAAGGAATAACTACGCAAGCTACATGAATGGTGAAAATAGTAGATATGGAAATGTTTATAGACCTGTCAACATAAATTATAATCCATTTGACCCATTAATGGATCAAAATAGTGTATGTTACAAGTGCAATAATCTTGGTCACAAAGCACGAGATTGCAAAGAGATGAAGGAAGATAATCGTATGCCAAATGTCCCTATACCAACTACAACATGGAAAAGGAAATAAATTCCACACAATGAAAAATGTTGAATAGCATTGGTCGATAAAGAATGCAAAGAAGGAGATGAATGGTTCATAGACAGTGGGTGCTCATCTCATATGACCGGAGATCAAAGCAAATTTGTCATCTTGAAGAAAAAGGGTGGAAATGTTTCATTTGGAGATGACTCATCTACCAAAATACTTGGAAAAGGAATTATAAATCTTGGAAGTGAAAATGTAAAAGCAGGAAAATTCATATTGGTTGAATATCTGAAGCATAATCTCCTCAGTGTCGGAAAAATATGTGATCAAGGATGCACTCTTACGTTTGACTCCCTAAAATGTAAAATCAGAGAAAATAACTCATGAAGATTGGTTGCAACTGCAACAAGAAGACCGAGAAACATATACATCCTATACATGAAGAAGTGAGAGAATATAGAAGCCACACAAAAGGATTCCAAGGAAGAAAAATTCCCAAAGACGAAAAATAAGGATGAAGTATTATTGAGTGCCACATGTTCAGGGGGAGCAACCCTAAAGAAGAAGGTCACCTTATGCCATTGAAGTCAGGGGGAGCAACCCCACCCTTTTCCATTGATGTCAAAGGGGGAGATAAATTGGGATCACAATGACAGGGGGAGCATGTGTGTTACCATCAATGACAAAGGGGAATATTGTTGCAAGATTGGTTGTTTTCATTGATGTCAACCCTAGTCATTGATTTTGGACCCCAAGATTGATGAAGGTATTTGGACATGAAGGAAAATGTATATGCAGATACAACACCCATGGATGGATAGTATACATCATGTTGTTTCCAGTGGTAGTTTTCATGTCACGTGGATCCTCATGGTTGAGGAGAAATGAATTTTTGAAGATGACAATGTGAATTGAAGAAGG
>JASDQU010227644.1:0-12697 GCA_032191745.1 Picea mariana | reverse complement strand
TTTGTTTTAGACCACTCAAAATTTTACCACCATGTGTTGGATGCCTGGAATTTGTCTCTATGTGGTGTGTGCTTCTAGCACTGGTAATGATTTTTTCCAGAGCAACCTTGTTATGCTATAGTTGGAGCTTGTTCCAGATGTATAGTGGTTGTAATTTCCTTGTAATTCCCACTTTTTTGTTGATATTCAAGTCATAGGGTGACAAGGTGAACAAAGTAATGGTTTTAGTTGGCAAATATAGACACCATTAGAAAATAAAGGAAGATAAATTTGGTCAAATTAATTGGGGGGATTTAGAGATGAAACCTCAAGTGGTTTGTTTCCAACAGGGTGGTCCAAAGTAAGCTCGTAAAGGGAACAAGAAAGGAAGAAGGGATATATAGAATCGACTTGTAGATGATTGGGCGGGTTATTTGGTTTTCTTAGCCACTATGTTGTTAATGTCCGAGTCTCCTTAAAGGCTCTTGTACATCGATGCTTGATGCCTGGGGAAGGTGGGTTTCCCAATCTCTAGTTGACATAATTGTTTGAAAAACATAAAAACTATTATGAAAGTTTCTCTTACCATAAGAAGTAACATTTTCTACCTATGGAGTGTGGTGTTTCAAAATAAAACTCTTTCACATTGTGATGCCTTCATTCCAGGCTTGATGAAAAGTGTAGAGTCATGTGAATTCTTGGTACTTATCCATTACGCCAAAGAGAGGAAAACATTTCTTACACAAGCATAAGTGAATATAGGAGTCACATCGTAGTCCTTGGAGGTTGATATTCCAAAGCCACCTTATACCAATATTAATTTCAATAATACATGGAACATTTAAGGGATGGGATGGGATTTCCAATCTCCATTAACCTTCATTTCACCTTTCCTTAAGGTGGATCCTTTCTTGGTAAGCTGATCTACCGCAATATTCAACTCCCACTTGATGTGGAATATAAATAGTTTTGAAATGGAGAGAGAATATCCTGGATATGTGTGAGAGAACCCTTGTATATATTGATTTCATTTATGTTTTGTTTGATAATGGTTCTTATGAGAATCATAGAGTTTCCAAAAGTTATGATTCTTCAAATCCCTTCCAGAATATCTTGTTTGATTCCTTCATAAAGAGCAAATGTTTTTTCTTCATTATTGGTCATTATTCCAAGAACCCATGCAAAATTTAATATGATATGTCCTTTGGGATAACTTATTGTCCCCCTTGCACCTACAACCCCTGGGTTTCTTTGAGATGATCCATTGGAAAAAATAATTTAATCCTTTTGCTGCATTCGCCAGTCTAAAAAATTCTCTCTTGGTAGAAATAATACCCATTTTGGTGTGTTGGTTGAAGATTTGGTGGAAGTTTGTTGGATTATCATCAACTATAGGATGGTCGACCAATTGGATTCTTGCATGTCCACTATTTTGTTTCTCCAACGAATTTGGGGCCTCATATATTTAGAGAGGATTGCACATGTTCTCATAGTTGTTTGAAGATATGCACTATCTAGGCGATGATACCCTATTTTAATAGAGTAATCCACACTCCCCCATCCTCTTGAGTCAATGAGATGTTGACTTTTTGGGGCGTAACCCTGAAGCGACTAAAGGAAGGTGTTGATTGAATCTTGTAGGTATGCAGGAGCTTGCAATGGTTTTCAGCTATCCCACAATTTGTCTCTTGATGAAACAAAGAGATCATAGAGGGTGAATAATCCATGATTCTTCATCCAAGGTCATAGAATATGAAGTGGCTCAATTATGGGATTCCTCTCCACTTCCAAGATTTGATCACCCCACAGGTTAATTCTTCACCATTCACTAGTATCCAATTCATATTGGGACATATTAGAGGTATAGTAGATATTAGAATTTTGAATATTGGAGAGACAATTTTCACTTTGGTTTGTAGGCCTGCTTTTGTATTTTTGTTCCCTCGAAAATATTTCTGCCAAATAGCTTTTTTCCACAAGGTGTATTTTTCAGTGATCAAATGTCATAGCAGTTTTTCTCCCATTGTTAAGTTATTGAGAGTTGGTTCTCGAATTCCCAAACCTCCATGGTTTTTTTTTCTTGTCACTTGGTTCAGTTTACCAAGTAAAACTTATTTTTTGTTGTTTTCCCTTCTTTCCATAAGAGTGTACAAATTATTCTTGCTATTTGATTGGAAATGCATTTTGGAGCGAGGAGCGTTGGGATTTCGTAAATAGGAAGCACCGATAGAACAAATTTGATCAATATTATTCAAGATGATGGGTTTAGCCATTGGGTGCCCCAATGTGTTAACTTCTTGCTGATTTTTTTTAGGATTTTCTACCAGACTTGCATGTGTGAGTATTTGAAGGATATTGGAATCCCTAAATGCTTGATTCAACATAAATTTCCTCATTTGATGGGGGAATTCAACGCAATGGATACCATTTCTTCCTAAGGAGGGACAATTGATCCAGGTGGATATTGGTGGCCACCAAAATATTCCAACTAGCTCACATACAACTTTCATCTTGGCAATTACAATTTTCATTTTGGCAGTTTTTTTAAAGTTTTTAAAGTCCGAAACTTCCGGGGCCATTTTGAGGCCCTAAACAAAGTTTTTTTTGTATTTTTAAAGGCCCTCGATATAATTTATACTTCTTCGATAGAACTTTCTGATGAGGTATTGAACACCTAAAATGGATATCGTATGCAAAAGTTACAACCTCGATAAGTTGATCTACCAACTTACCCCAACAGGGCCCACTTGAATTTTGGCTCTTCATCTCCTAAGGTTAGGTTTTTGGATGTCTAGGGTTTTGGCATTCATGCTTGATGTAAAAAGGCCTTTGAAGCCTCATTGTACTCATATTCTTGTGAATGAGTGTAGCCGTCACGTCTCTTCTTAGAGATAAGCTACCACCATTCTAGCAAGCTTGCTTCAATCTACATTTTACAGTTTCAACATATTTCTTTATTGAATAGAAGTGAATTTTTATTGTATCTCTTTGTTAATAATATAGATCTATATTCATTTAGTTCTGCTCATAAAATCTGAATCAGTGCCCCAATGTGTTAACTTCTTGCTGATATTTTCTAGGATTTTCTACCAGATCTGCATGTGTGAGGATTTGAAGGATATTGGAATCGCTAAATACTTGAAGGATGATTGATTTTATACTAAAGGGAATTGGAAGACACATGCTATTTCTCTTGAAGTTATGGGAGAGATGTTCCAACCAAATATTTGACATTTCCTTTTGTTAACTTCTCCACCTAAGGCATCAARAAAGGAGTCGAGAATGTCTTTGAAGTGAGCAACGATGGTTGTTGAGGCTCCCCCCCATTAAGAGGGTATCTTTCAAAAATTGTGAATGATTGATGTTTTTTAATCCTCTTACTATTTGAAGACTGGGGAGAGTTCCATTCACCCTCTCTTGCTCTAGCTTTCTGCTAAGATATTTAGCTACAATGATGAAAATAAGGGGCGATAGACAATAGCCCTGTCAAAGGCCTCTGCTTGCTTGAAAGAAGGTTGAGGTTTTGTCGTTTATTAGGGGAGAATTTCATGGAATGCTAATATAGGTTGATATCTATCTTATAAAATTTTGGTTGAAACCAAAATGTTCCATGACCTGAAAAAGAAACAAGTGTCTGACAGGATCAAAAGAATTTTCCATATCAAATTTGATGGCCATACCTTTTCCTTTGGCTTGATAGCTTGTGTGAATCACCTCTTGAATGTGAACTATGTTGCCCATAATTTTCATTCCTGCATGAATCCACCTTGGTTTTGGGAGATTATATTTGAAAGGACCCTATTTAGGAGAGTGGCTATGATTTTGGTTAGGATTTTATAGGATGAGTTGCACAAAGATGTAGGTCAGAATTGGGAGAAGGAAGTTGTATTAGTTTCTTTAGGATTCAAGGTAAGGTAGGAGTATTTTGGGCTCCCTCCTATCCTTATGGATTGATGGGAATAGTGMAACATTATTTTCAGACCTATGTTAATAATGTCCCAAAAGGAGCAGTAAAAGGAACTGGAAAAACCATCTGGGTTGGATGATTTATCGAGGTTGGATCATTTCATGCTTGCACATATCCTTCCTCATGATGGGCGTTTTATACCCATGGTTTCTTCATATTTTACCAACAAAAASCCCAAAGCATTGACATATCAATCCTCGACCAGGGCCATGGAAGGTCTCACCCGATATGCAGAGGATATCATAGAGACCATAACGTATTCTAATGGGGATGAAAGAAAAAACATTGGATTATCCATCTCAATTGGTACACATGCATATTATCATGGATAACTCATAAGGACTAAGAATTAAAACTATACACACACATAACTCAACAATGCATAATAGACACCAAGTAGATCAAAACCACAACAACATTATTATTCCTTTCATTCCATTCAAGTCAAACATATAGTATACATAAAGGAGGCCATAAGTGGCAACAATGGAGTTTCAGTTCTTCTTCATATAACTTCTTAGTAATACAAACTAGTGTGCAGTGCACAAATCCTTCATGCTACAGATTTATAATAGACTCTGTGTGTATTCAAACAACAATGCACCATTACAATAGGCTCAAAGTGGGCATAATGACCATCCCTATGACACACCGACTCTTACTAGTGAACTGTCCAACTCTAATTCTAGTGTAATTGCTTCCTTTCATAGTTTTCTTCTGCTCGAGAGCTCTTCTTTTTCTTGCTATGCTACACTCCCTCAAGTGATAGATTCCTCGCATGCTTATTGTACAAGATAGTGTTCACATAGTATTTCTTCATCAAGGCATTCTCAAATTCTTGGCTAACTCATTCTCTAGTTGTCCCACATCTCATTATGTTGCTGGCAGTAATCATTCGGAGAGATTTCCCGATGATTCCTTTCTTGATTCCGGTGGTAGTCTTCTTGATTTCTGATGCAACTAACAAAAATAGATCCAACACACACTTTGTAGCCTTTAATCTTAACACACAACTAAAAAAACTTGGTTCGGTGTGTACTTTAGATTATTTTTCGTGCATGACTTGGAAAAAACATGGAATTTGTGCACACAACTTTTTTTATGTGTGCATGATATTTAAACCCAAAAATATGGGAGCCAATAGGCCCCCACAACTATTATTTAKCTTKTCCTCAAGCTAATTTCCTTATGGAATAATTGTCGCAATGGATGGCACTGAGTTTTGGATGTCTTGCAGAAAGTTCAGATATTGTTACTAGGGCTTATTCAAGTAGCCCTGGAGATAGAGTGTAATCCAAATAGCTKCCTCAACTTCCCTAGTTGTGACCTAAGAAAGTGTTAAGTMTTTGTTGTTAAGTTGTTCAATGAGAGGGGTGGCTGTAATGTGCAGGTTTGAGAGCTAGGTATACCATTCCAAGACCTTGTTGGCCATAGAAGTGATTAAATCTTGCATTCTTTGTTGCTTGGCCCGAGCGATATTGATTTCTTCCTTTCTGACAGAAATGGAGAGCATCATGATAGTTCATTCTTTGGGAGGCAAGGAACTTACATCACATTGTTGTTGTGAAAATTCATCTTCTACCATGCAGTTCTTATCATAGAGATCAATGATCTCAGGAGGACTATGTCAGTAGTCTTATATGTTGTAGCTTTGAGTGATTAGCACGATGAACTCTTTGGAACAGGTTCAAGACTTTTGAATTACTATTGTGTCCCGAGCGATCTATTTTTAGAGTGTGGAGTTCCATGTTGTTACTTTTTGTAGTCGTGCATGGAGGTCACTATTCTAGGAACTTAGAGCCCAAACCTACTCAGTTATCATTTGCAGTTTTTGCAATGCAAGAATATCTGGTTGCATTGGGCCTATTGGGAAACCTAGGAATATGCCTTGTTAAGAATAATGTTCATTTTAGTGTGTTTAGTGAGAATGGTCGCATAATGGCCCTTATTTTCGACATGCACCATGACTTCGTCCATGTGTAATCCATGAAGCTTGTTCCAAGTCTCTTCGATTCTCTGATGCACACGCGATTCCTGTTGTAACTGGGAGCGCATAACATCATGATTGGAAATTTATTATTCATATAGGAGGCATAACCAGGCATGTTCTTGGTTGATGGATTGATGGCATTCCACGATCTTGTGGACCATGTTATTTATAAATGTATGGAGTTCTTGTGTAAGGACTTGTGACAAATCCAATTCGGTTTTGGCYGAGACTKAAGGGATGAACATCAGTGGGTTGATACTAARGAATCGGTGTGGACTACCTCCATGAACCTCGAGGTTTGGATTGGATGAAGATGGTAGTTCAGGTAGGGAAGAGGTAGCAAATTGTTGGCCCAAAATATGCATTTTCTTGATCATTTCGTTTTGGAAGGCTTGTTRTTTTCCCAATTGTGCACAAACCTCCTTCAGTAATTTGGTGACATGGAGACTTGGACTGGGGAAACCCTCCTTAGTGTGTGTATGYGAGGTTTTATGTTGGCATATACTAGACCCCAAGCGGCGTTTGGGTTGAGATGTGGGAAAAGAAGCTTCTTCGTCAACTAAAGTTGGCTGGGGGGTAGGATAGGGATCTTGTTTATACCTAGAGTCAATATTAACCTGAGGTGTGGCCAAAATATGGGGTGACCACTTTCTCTTTTTAGCTATGACATCATTGACATCAGCCCTACTAGCATTCTGAGCTGGGGTGGCATAGCTAGGGGATTCTGCAGTCTCAGACTCTGCCACTTTTCCCTCTCCCTATGTCTCATTGTTGTGATGTTCTTGAGAAGTCTTCATACCAATTTCGAATTCATATTGAATCTTTGAGAATGGAGGCCTAGATTCAGCCAACCATTGTTCGACTTTTAATATAATATCCCTTTAAGTAATACCAAAGGGAATCACTACCTTCATGCTAACTATAGATTCATGTGGAAATATTACCACATTATGGAMATTGCACATAAAGAGAAGATGAGGCTCATACCTATTGAATATGTGYTTTGGTATGCAGACTCACTCAACAGATGTATTGATCAACTAGGTGTATCGGTGCTGGAATGTKTCGAAACATATAACATGGGTCTCTTCCTCCTTGGAGTATTGGACTATTAGGAATTGGGGAACTACAAATGAATGGGAAATATTCATATTGATTTCAAAKCCATGGGGAAACTTCCATAGCACCATACCCAATAAGAAAAGTACCCAGCTATAGTGAAATTCTTCGGCCTTGTCTTGTGCATCCAAGAAATCATTGATGAATTCTTGGAGTAAGTAAGGGCCCCACACTATTTGATTCCCATACACTCAGTGTTTGTCCATGAGARTGACCCCGAGAGGGCATCCATCCTTCCGACATTTATGAATAAGCTTGCATGAAAACAACTGTATTGCAAACCTAGCCACTGAATTGTTAATTTTTGCAATTATAACATTGTGTGTACCACGACGTGTGCCATATGTAGAATATACATCATATTTTGATGCATATTTTTCCTTGAGGCAATTTGTGGGGTTTTCTTAAAAAACGGGTAGGTCAGAGACTCTATGTATAGCGATGAAATCGATAGGATACTATTGATAGAGCCAAAGGTATCCCCCTTGGACTCTTGTAAGGAGGAACCAAATGAATGACTGGATGTTTTGGCCTCGGCCAAAGTGTGTAGATTTCAGGAGGGAGAGGATACCATATTTCTTTAATGGTCTTTCCCATGCCTACATTTATGTTTTGGCAGTTTTGTCTTCATTGTGGATAACCTTTGTATATTTATTTGTCTACAATTTGGGGAACTGCTGGGGATCCTAGATGTTATAATCGACAAACTTGAGGTAGGATACCTTTGTGAATGGGAGGCCATCAAATTCAACATTGAAGGGCAACACTGGTTCAAGAATGGACCATTTTTTGTGTTCCTTCAATTTTGGTCGGGCTTTAGGTTTGTTGGTTGATTCCATAACATAAGTGTTGGCAAGGGAATCAACTTATTATAGAGGGAATGGGAGGTTGAGACCAAAGTAAAGCTATACGAAAAAGGTGGGGGAGGGGCATATGCAATATGAGGAGAATATGTAAGAGGGTGAACTAAGTGAAAGCTACTTGATGAGATGAGGTCATAATGAAGGTTCATTATTCATGCATGCGAAGGGATTATGTGATCTTCTTATTGAGTGGGTTGGTACCAGTTCCAGTATGGCTGGTAGATTTTTCTTAAGTATAATATTTTTTCCAAATATTGCAATAAATGGAAGCTTTCTTCTAAATCAGGAAAATCATCCTTCTGGAAGCGATGTTAATGAATCTTCATTCCCAAAAATAAATGAATTTTATAGGTGAGACCCATTTGTCATTTCGACCATGATGAGTACTAATCTGATTCTTCCACCATATCTTTGAGAATTAAAGATGAGTTTATACAGCGTGACACATGCATGAATTTAATCGTCGGTGGTGAGGTGCATGTTCTGATACACCCCAGCTGGATTAGATTGGTGAATTAGATAGATGAACCGAACCCAAGTGGGTCGCATCATATTCTCATATAGGTGCAACCCATCAACGGTCGCGGGCAAGGTGTGGGTGTAGTCTCAATGGGTGTTGGTAAGATCCATTGACTAACCATTTATTCTTGAGTAATGCTTGAATTTTCTGCGTGTTGGATGGAGTTGGGGAAAAGGCGTGATGGCGATAGTTCTTCATGAGGTGTTGAGGTCTATCTTCCCTTCTCACTATAGAACTAGGTAAGTGATGAGATCGGATGTTTCTTGGGTAGTACACGCCAGATATGCCAATTTTGATTGCGTGAGTTGCGCCGTTGTCTATCTATCCACCGCCTTTCACAAGGGAAAGTATATCAATGAATGTCTACATCAGGTCAAAATATTTTCAACATAGAATCTTTGATGGTTGGTCATTCATGAAATGGCTCGCGATGCACAACCCACTATTGCATTGGAATTCCTATGAGCATTATATCAAGAGCGCAAACTCTCTAATGTTCAGGAATCTATTGTATCCATACCATGAAGGTGTCAACTAGTTCTATTCGATCATACTGATAGGATCCAAATTCCTTCTTGTGCTCCTCTGCAGAGATGTGCATGTATATCCTTGTTGATACTTCATAGATATTGTTTTTCCATCTTTCTATGGCTGCTTCTGAATCTGTGTCATAATACTTGACACTTCTCCTGCTCAACTCTCCATCTGCAGTGGGGTTAATGTAGTCCCCTCTATGCCCGGTAACCCTATAAATATTTTCAATTACAGAGCTTCACATATCCTCTTCCATTGGCTCATTATATCGATCCCCCTCATAAGGATATAGAAGTGCGACCATGTGCATGGTTTGTGTCACAAAAGACATTTGTCTCTTCTTCAAATCCAACATTGCATTATTGTCAAAATCCCAATCAATGCCAACAAAGGTCAGATATGGATCAGACTCATCCATAATCTTTATGAATTCAAAATGGTCCTTGGCTTTCATTCCTCCTATACTCACTTTGACTTGCTCGAGTTAGCCTATTAGGTAGATCTTGTATTGATTGGCCAATCAGAGATGGATGGGTGATCAAACCAATTTTGGTTTACCCATAACCTCCCAAGATTTCCTTGGAAAAATATTCATGTTGGAACCTAGGTCCAACAAAACTTCATCTATATCATAGCCTCCTACTTCTGCTTTCATATTAAACTCTTCACTAGTATGCTTCTGCTTGACTTGACATACATCTCTTTCTAGTAGAGGGGTTGAAATGGTTTCTCATACCCCTTGTTATTTCATGCAAGTAACTAACATATGGGTAAACTTACTTGCATCCTTTGGATCTTTAAGCAATTGCAAACAACAATGTAAGAAAGTAATTTCTTAATCCTTGATGTCTTCTTTGCGTGCTAAGTCATGCAAAGCTTCTGTGCATTGCAATCCCTCCAAGCGTTGCTCTTCAATTACTCTTTTCTCAGCTCAATGCACCTCATCCTTTCTGTGTGCTTCTTCAATTGACCTCTGTGTCGTGCGCTATATTTCCTCACACACATGAGCTTCCTCCAATGATTGTTTTGTCTCATGCAAGAGTTCCTCCTTGGCGTGATCCTCCTCCAACGATTTTTGAGTTGTATTCAAAATTTATTCATGGATCTTGGTCTCTTCCAATGACTGTTGTGTCATGCAATGAATCTCTTCCCGAATCTGAGCCTCCTCAATTGACCTTGAGTCACAAATTGAAATTTCTCGCGCGCTCTTTCGTCTCTCATAATTTTTTACGCATCCCATAGAAAATATTTTTACTAGCCAACATCAAACTTCAGAGGGGGTTAGGCTGTCTTCGTTATCGACCCCTCTTGTTTCTGACCTGAGACTTCACTAGGATGAAAGTCTACTCATGTCTTTGTTCCTCCTCAGTTACTACCCAAACATCAATTTCCTCAGTCTTCTTCTCATCTTTGTGCGGCTTCTTATGCACCATATTATACTACTTCTTCTCTTCCCACTTCTTCAAAAAGTCGGGACAATCCTCAATAACAATCCTCAAGAAATATGTAAGAGTCTTGATAGTTGATGGTGTGTACATATGTAGTCAAAATATACAAACCAAACACACGGTGAGGCTATGCTCACTTCTCTATTATTCAATGAAGATGGATTACATCCTTATATAGGAAAAGACTCTACCGAGTCGGTTACATGCAAACCAAAGACAACTAGACTCTTAACTATGAACTGACTCTTAACACACCTACAACTGACTCTCACAACTGAAGGTTATAAATGGTTCTTACAACTGACTTATACACCATTATTTCCAAGTCTCCCCCTTAATGGAGAATGGATTGACTTCTACACCTAACATCTCCCTAAACAACTCAAACTTAATCTTTCTAAGAGGCTTAGTGAAAATATCAACAACATTTTCACTAGTATTACAATACACAAGAGTTATTTCATTTGCCTGCAACTTTTCTCTAACAAAATGATACTGATCTTCAACATTCTTTTTCCTTGCATGAAAAATTTGATTCTTCGCAATATTGATTGAACTTTGATTATCACATCTGATCATTGTAGGTTCCTTTCATTCTTCTCCAACATCTTGAAGAAGTCTTCTTAACCAAACAACTTCACAACTTGTTGCACACAAGGCTTTATATTCTGCTTCAGTAGAAGACAAAGATACAGTAGGCTTATTTTTACTGCTCCATGAAACAACCCCAGATCCAATGTTGAACGCATATCCAGTGGTTGATCTTCGATCATCTAGATTGTCATCCCAATCATAATCTAAATATCCTGTCAACTCAACATCAGATGCATTAGTATATTTAATACAATAATCAAGTGTACCTTTTAGATACCTGAGTACTACCTTTGCTGCATTCCAATGGCTTTCATGAAGTTTCTCCATGAATTGACTTAACACACTCACATAATATGAAATATTAGGTCTGGTTGTGGTGAGATAATTCAGACTACCCACCATCTGTCTATACATAGTGCCATTCACCTCCTTCGAACCATCATCACAAGAAAGTTTCACATTATGCTGCATGGGAATAGTAGAAGACTTACACTGATCCATTTTAAATCTCTTAAGTACTTCTCTGATGTACCTACTCTGACAAACAAAAGTTTGGCCTGCATTTCTCCAAACTTCAAGACCTAGGCAGTAATGTAACTCACCAAGATCTTTCATTTCAAATACCTTTGATAACTGCTCCTTGATTTCATCAATTAACTTCTCTGCATTTCCTAATTATTAAATCATCAACATATAATGAAATCAATACTATATACCCATGTTAATCAAATTTGGTATACATATTTGGATCACTTTTGCTTCGCATAAAACCCTGTTGAAGAAAGAAAGAGTCTATCTTCTCATACCGTGACCTAGGTGCTTGTTTTAGTCCATACAATGCTTTCTTTAACTTACACACTAAGTGTTCTTGCCCCTTTTCAACAAACCCTTCAGGTTGAGTAAGGTAAACCTCTTCCTTTAACTCACCATTCAAAAATGTAGATTTAACATCTAACTGATGCAGCTTCCAATGATACTTTGTAGCTAAAGCAATTAACATTCTGATAGTATTCAATTTAGCTACTGGAGCAAATGTTTCAGCATAATCAATACCTTATGTTTGTGAATACCCCTTTGCCACCAGTCTAGCCTTATACTTATCTATACTACCATCTGATTTCAACTTGGGTTTGTATATCTATTTGCATCCAATGGACTTCTTATGTTTAGGCAATTCAGTCAATTCCCAATTATTGTTTTTCATTATAGATTCATATTCTTCCTCCATTGCATTTCACCATTCATCATGTTCATTAGCTTCATCAAAACTCATGGGTTCTATGACATTTGAAATGATACTCATTAGGACATAGTCTTTATACCTCTCATGAAGCCGAATATGTCTTGAAGATCTTCTCAATTGATTATCTTCCTCCCCACTTTGTGAAGATCCGTCTTCACCTCTAGGTGAACTATGACTGCTTGAATTGTCCATATCACTGAGTCCTTCTTGATGTTGCTACTGTTGTCGCTGCGGGGATGGTTGCTACTGTGTGGGATGATGTTGTTGCTGCTACTCTTATTTCACTCCTTCATCAAGAAGTCTTTGCCATTCCTCATGACTGTTGTCGTCATGATTTCCTGCTTCCTGCTCATGGAAAAGTACATCTCTACTTGCAAA
This sequence comes from Picea mariana, assembly GCA_032191745.1. Lineage (NCBI taxonomy): Eukaryota > Viridiplantae > Streptophyta > Pinopsida > Pinales > Pinaceae > Picea > Picea mariana. The sequence goes on along the minus strand of JASDQU010227644.1, from coordinate 62 downwards.
TACTTTGTGAGTAGCAGGATCAAACAATTTGTATGCTTTAAATTCAGAACAGTACCCAATGA
>JASDQU010227643.1:4476-15327 GCA_032191745.1 Picea mariana | reverse complement strand
CCAAAACATAGGATAAGAAGGGTAAATGAAAGATGAAGAATGACACTGGGAATTGGTGTGACTTCCACAAAATCCCATGGCACAACAATGATGAATGTCACTCGAAACAGTCATTGGTGGTTGAGGTCAAAGACACGAAGATAAACCCTGATTTGGAATATGATCCAGAAAATATTGGAAATAGACAAATCATCGACGCAGACCCCACTGGCACTGTCTCGACCACAACAATTCAACCAAAAGAATTAATAGATCCTGAAGAGGGGGAGCACCTCTTCCATTCACAGATGTGGGTGAAGGGGACCCCATTGCATTTCATTGTTGATAACGATAGCTAGAAGAACCTCATCTCGGCTAAGGCCGTAAAACAGTTGGGGTTGTCAACAACACCACACCCACAACCATGCAACATTAGGTGGCTTCACCAAGAACGAGATCTCTGTGTCAGCCAACAGTTTCGCTTGTCCTATGGCATCCATTCCTTCAAGGATGAGGTAATGTGTGATGTTGCCCTTCTTGATGTATGTGATGTGGTTTTGGCCAACCATATATGTCAATACTTAACGATGTCTATGAGTCTAGACCCCGTAGTGTCATTATTACTTTGGGAGGTCAGCTCTATAGGATACCAAAGGTAGTTCCAACTACTTCTCCACCAAAACAGTGCCACAAAGTAATCTCTCATACTGCAAAATTCATCCTCTTCACAGTCTGTTCAAAGGATGCACAGAAGACCACTACAACCACTGCATCCTGAACACCTTCTCTCCAACAAAAACAGATTGTTTCTTTACCTACAATGGTGCCTACACAATGCCCTGTCAAACCCAGAGACAATAGATTGGTGGAGCATATTAAACCCTGCCAACAATAGGCTTGTGACAGTCTTCCAGAGACCAAGAAACATAACTTCTCCAACAAAGCACACATCTCACCAAGATTCAAATTCATAAAATGCTTTCCTCTCTTCCGTGGGAACTCAATGCAATGGAGACCATTGCTTCCTAAGGGGGGAGGATTGATCCAGGTGGATATTGGTGGCCACCCACCTATTCCAACTGGCTCCTTTTTTCAGCTTTTAGTTCATCACATTCTTCTGTACTTATTTGTAATTGTGGGTTCTACACTTCCGGGAATTTTTGGAGCCCTACACATATTCCAGGTGGATATTGGTGGCCTCCCATCTAATCCAACTGGCTCATTTTGTATGTTTTCATGTCAACACATCTTGTTGTACTTCTAGATCTGTTTTAGGGCCCTAAAAAGTGTTATTTTGGCTCACCAAAGGCAAACTGTAGACAGAATCTGATTTTGATGGTGTAATACATAGTTCTCGAAAAGACCTTTCCAACAGGCTATCACGTGCCTAAAATGAAGATCGTATGCAAAATTTACGACCCCAAGAAGTTAATGTACTAACTTACCCAAACAGGACCCACATGACTTTTGGTGTTTCATCTCCTAGGGTTAGGTTTTTGGATGTCTAGGGTTTTGGCATTCTTGTTTAACATAAAAAGGCCTTTAGAGCCTCATTATAATCATCTTTTGGTGAATAAGTGTAGTCATCACATCTCTTCTTAGAGATAAAGTTGCCACCATTCTGGCGAGTCTTGCACTCTGTATTTATAGTCTCTTTACAAATCTCTCATTAATAGAAATCAAGTATTGTTGTATTTCTCTGTTTCTGGCAATTTTCATGAGTGTTTCATTGTAATATATCTTCTTTCATTTCATTCTGAACATAATATGGATCATAAGAGTAGGAGGTATTAGATATTTTGTCTTGGATATTATTGTAATAGAGGTTTTCTCTGCTGCAGGTTTCCCCCTCTAAGAGGCAAGTGAACATTGCTATCATAATAGAGTTTCTCTTCCTGGTGATTATTCTGGTGCTATTCTAGTGTTCATCTGATATTTTTCTGGATATATCATTACTATTTTGTCATTGCTTGCTAGATATTTTTTGTTATTCATAATATATTATATCAGGAATATTGCAAGTGGTATCATAGCTCTTTCCAGGGCAAGACTTGTGGGTTAATTTTTTTTTTCAAGGTAGATATGTATTCTGGCATCTTTAAGCTACAAATATTTGTCATTATGCGCATAAACCCACGGTCAGGGATTCATACACGCAAGAAATACAAGTGGTTTTTAAGCACACATTTGTTGTCCACCCTTGTAACCCTTGTTGGTACCCCTTTGAGTGGTAGTGCATCAGACAACACCTGTATACAGATCAACCTAGGCATCTTAAAGCCATCCGTAGATAAACTGACTGGCCGCCTGACTTCTATTGTGTCACCAAGAACAACACTCGGGAAGTGAATCTCTAGTACCTGGGTAGTCGGGTAGTACAGATAAGGGTATGGTCTAGCCTCCTTAGTTGGTGCCCTGGGATATTGGGATGAGTACTATTGTTGGACCTCACACATATATAAGAGAGTTATAGCATAGGGAAAACCCTTGACTATAGATTCCCTAAAAACACTAACCCTTGGGAACAGAACAAACAAAGAAAAGATAAGATCCATTGCAGTGCAACCTTTCCATCTGCATTGGGGTTGCGAAATTACTACATCTTTTGTCCTATTAATAATTTGGGCATTCTGCCTCCGCAATATTATTCATTTTGGAGGATAACTCCAGAGTAAAAAACAATTACGAGCCTGTCAACACCCTTATTTGTGACCTATCCCGTTGCATTCCTCTCTTCATTCTGATCACAGTGGTACCCTTCAATTTTAAGACTTTTTTTTTCCTGTGGACCTAACCCCCTCTGGGATGCCTTTCCTAAAACCTATCCCATTGGATTCCTCTCTTTGTCCTAATCAACTGGGTACCTATCATTTTTAAGCCCATTTTTTCCCCTCCCAACACCTATGTTTCTACCTAAGCCTTCACCATGCCTACCACTTGCTCTCAGTCCCAAGACACCTTGAAGGTTAAAATGTCCCACCTAGAACAACAAATTGTAGACAACATGACTTCCCTCCGCAATGAATTTAACACATCCCTTGATGATAAAGCCAAAATATTGGTGCAACTCTTCATGGGTAAGAATGTTGAGCCAAACCCAGAAGAACTTCACTCTTCTCATTATGAACATACTCAGTCCTCCTGCTCCCCTTGGGGTTCTCCACCTTCTTGGACTAAGGTGCCCAAAGTTGACATGCATATATTTGATGGTTCCAACCCAGCCAAGCGGGTTTCTCAAATGGAACAATACTTCTCCCTTCATGATATTCGAGATGATGATACCAAACTCCATGTAGGGGTTTTGTGCTTGGATCAAGAACGTTGGCAATGGTGGCAATGGCATAAGAAATGTTATCCAGTACATCCCAATTGGAACATGATCTCCAAATTTTTTTGTGCCCGTTTTGATCGAGAATCAAAATTTTTGGGATGACTCACTAAGTTGCACCAAACTAACTCTATCACAGAATTCATCACGGCATTTAAACAGTTGGCTATCCGTATCGAGGGTTTATCAGATGAATTCTACCTAGAATGTTTTATCAATGGTTTAAAAGAAGCTATCAAGGCTCATGTGAACATGAATCATCCTACTACATGGTTGCAGGCATGTTAATTAGCCAAGGAAGCAGAGACCATCCTCCAAGCACCATACCTAAAGGCTCCATTTACCAACCATTTTTGACCAAGGGCTACCCCTGCTTCGACCCAAACTTTGAAGGTCCAAAAGATCTCTCCTGCCGAAATGACGGAACATTGTAAGCAAGGCCTTTGCTACTATTGTGATGAAAAGTATGCACTCGGACATAAATGTCGAGAACAAAATTTCTTCTAGATTGATGCCTTAGATTCCTCTTCCTATGACGATATCCCATCATATGAGGTTTCAGACCAAGAGGTGGCTCAACCAAGTGATCCTATTGAAGATCTAGTTGTCACATTGATGGAATCTATGGAACCGGTCATCTAGCTTCATGCACTCTCGGGTATTTTGTCCCCAAAGACATTGAAGATCAAAGGATACATTAAACATAGGTCATTTGTGGTATTAATTGATAGTGGTAGCACCCATAATTTTATTCATCGCGGGCTAGCTGATGAGCTCCATTGCTTTGCTCGCCCTGTTTCTAATTTTCAAATCCTCATTGCTAATGGAGGTACTATGAAGTGTGGGGGCCGTTATGAGAATGTCAAACTCTAAATGGGTGATTACCATCTGAAAACCCACATGTTATCTATTTCCATGGGTGGTTGTCATATTGTATTGGGAATGGAATGGCTTCTCACTCTGGGGGCGATCAGAATAGATTATCAAGAAATATATGTGAGCTTCACCCAATATACTCTCCAGGGTCTCCAAGCAGGCTCTCCTGAAATCATTAACTATCACAGAATGGAAAAACTCTTGAAGAAATCTTGCCATGGTGTTATTACTCAATTTAATTCCATCCAGATCACTAAATAGGTCTCTGAAGTAGTTCCTCCTAGCCTGAAACTTATATTAGAAAAATACCCCAAGATATTTGAGCTTCCTACATCCATACCTCCTTCCAGGGGTGAGCATGATCATAGCATCCCTCTCATGTCGAGCATTCAACCCCCCAATGTACGTCCCTATCGATACCCATTTTCTCAGAAAAATGAAATAGAAAAGTGGTACAAGAGTTACTTGAGGCGAGGGTAATTCTCAAACTAACCATCAAAGATAAATTTCCCATGCATGTCATTGATGATTTCTTGGATGAACTACAAGGTGCCTGTGTATTCAACAAATAAGACCTTTGATCCTATTATCACCAAATCTGGGTGAAGGAGGATGATATTTCAAAGACTGCTTTCTGAACTCATGAGGGACATTATGAATTCTTGGTCATGCCTTTTGGCCATTGCAATGCTCCATCTACCTTCCAAAGTCTCATGAATAAACTATTGAAACCTTATCTTCAAAAGTTTTTCTTGGTTTTCTTTGATGACATCCTCATTTATAGCCGCACCTGGGATAACCATCTTCTTCATGTGGACAAAGTCCTTCACTTGCTGCAGGGAAACCAATTGTTTGTCAAAAATACCAAATGTTCATTTGGCATCAACAAAGTGGAATACTTGGGGCACATTGTCAACAAATATGGGGTAAAAGTGGACCCCAAAAATATACAAGCTATGCAATAATGGTCGCAACCAATGATGTTAAAGAGCCTAAGGGGTTTTTTGGGTCTCTCAGACTATTAAAGGAAATTTGTCAACCATTATGGAAAAATTTCTAATCCCTTGACTGACCTCCTTAATAAGAATTCCTTTCATTAGATACATGTTGTTGAGCAAGCATTCATAGAATTAAAGAGGTCCATGTGCACGACCCCTATCCTAGTAGCTCCTGACTTCAACAAAAAATTTGTGATGGAATTGGATGCTCCAAGAAAGGGTATAGGTGCAATTCTCACCCAATATGGTTGACCCTTGGCATTTACTAGCCAAGCATTGAGTGGTCGCAACCTGAGTCGATCTACGTTTGAAAATGAAATGATGATCATTCTCCATGCAGTGCACACCTAGCGACCATATATCTTTGGACATCATTTTCAAATTAAAATAGATCACCATAGCCTGAAATTTTTTTTGGAGCAACAACTATCCTCCCTAGAACAAAATAAGTGGTTGAAAAAAATGTTGGGTTATGATTATGAAATCATCTACAAAAAGGGAAAATATAACATAGTATTAGATCCATTGTAAATACAACATGAGGAGGAGGAACCCCTCTTTGTGTTATCTTTAGCAGTCCCCGATTGGATTGAAGAAGTGCACCAAGAGTGGCTAACACTCCAGGCTACCTCCAAATTAATTCAACGTCTTCAGAAGGACCCTAATCCTCCCACTCACTACACTTGGCAGGATAATATTCTTTGATATAAGGATCGCCTGGTTCTCTCACCCTCCTCAGCACTCAAGTCTCGACTCTTAAATGAGTTTCACTCCTTAGCTATAGAGGGTCATTCAGTCTTCCAAAATACATATGCACATGCTCATCGTTCTTTTTTTGGGGCAGGCATGAAGAAGGATATACTTCAATTTGTCACAGAATGTGAGGTGTGCCAATGTAATAAAGGTGAAACGGTAAAGTCTCTATGCGTCCTATATCCATTATCCATTCCATCTTCTCTGTGGATCGAAATCTCCATGGATTTTATAGTGGGCCTTCCTAAAGCCAAGAACAAGTCTGTCATCATGGTGGTGGTTGATCGCCTCTCCAAGTATTCTCATTTTTGCCCCTTACCTCACCCTTTCACACCAACACTCGTAGCACATGTCTTCCCTGATCAGAGTTTCAATCTACATGGCATGCCAACCTCTATTGTCTCTAATCTTGACCCAACTTTCACCAACACATTTTGGCAAGAGCTGTTTAAATTGCAGGGAACCTAATTGAACATGAGCATAAATTATCACCCCCAGTATTACGACCAAACAAAATTAGTCAACAAATGTTTGGAAATCTACTTGCATTGTTTTTCTTTAGACAAGCAACATCAGTGGGTGCAGTGGCTTCCCTTGTCAGAGTGGTGGTACAATAATTCTTATCAGATGACCACTAAAATGAACCCATATGAAGCAGTGTGTTACACGTCAAAATTGTTCAGATGGATAAGTGTCGCATTGTCCCTATCAATCGTCGCAAGTGTCGCATATGTTTTTCACTTGTCGCAAGTGTCGCAAGTTGATTACACAGTGTCGTAAATGTTGTTGAATCATGCTACCATGATGACGACACTAAAGAAGCACTTGAAACATCTCATGCACTTGGTTTGAAGGAAGAGAACTGGTTCACTAGAGTCAAAAATATCTTAACACCTGAGAGGGCTTCTTAGTCAAGAGTTTGGAAGGGGAACGCTCCCCTAAAACTGCTTGAGGAGCGTTGGCACCCCTACACCATGCCTCAGGAGCGTTGTAGTGCTTCTCCACCCCTTTGTAGGATCGATGCTCAGCTTTGGAGCGCTGGCTCTTTCCTTGACCTTCTCTGGAGCGTTCTAGCGCTCTAATGCCCCATTTAAGGGAGCGCTCTCCATTCTGGGTAAATTGTTAGCCCGGTGAGAAGAATAAGGGGAGAATCATTCGAGTTTAGGAGGCAGTTGAGCTCGAATTCTTGGTTCTATCAAAAGATATCTGATCCAAGGGGAAGGTTCCCAATTGGTTCTAAACACAACTCAATTGGTTAGGCTCCTCCCAACCTATATAAGCAAGCTCTATGGTGGTAAAGAGGGAGGAAGAATTGAATGTGTGAAACTTATGATCTTGGAGGAAACTTACAGTTAGCCAAAAGAGATTGATCAGTGAAGCTGCTGTTATCCAGGTTGTGGATCTTTTAGGCAAGGGTTGGATGAAGAGGACTTGATGAAGTTGTCGCATTCGCATCTACGATTATCTCAGCGAGGAGCAAAGGATTGGAGCGCAACTCGGAGCGTGCAGGGACAAACGTCGATTAGAAGGTACTTCTGTTACTCTCCCTTCTCATGCATTAGTTTAGATAGATTTGAAAGGAAGTCAGTGTCCACGTTAAGAATTTTCTGTCTAGGGTTAAGGTCAAGCTCTAGAGGTCGATCTACTTGTCCGCAGGCAGATTTTCCTACAACACAGTGTATGGCCAAATACCACTGACAATCACTACCTATCTTCCTGGCACATCCAAGGTCCAATCTATTGATACAATGTTGCAATGAAGTACAACGACTCTAGCGACTCTGAAGGATAACCTCCACATGGCCCAAAATCGCATGAAGCAACAAGAAGATTGTTGGCACCAGGCCGAAGTGGAAAGAAGGATGATCATGGGAAAGAAAGCGTGAAGGAAACTGAAGTGACAATTGGCAAAATATCAGCACACGCGAATGTAAGAAAGCGTGCATAGAGGAAAGCGACAAATGGAGGAAGAACAACATGTGCATGGGAGAAAAACCTAGCGTAAGAAGGGTTAGGGTTTTGGTAATATTATGTAAGTGGTTGAAGATCCCAAAATGTATAAATATAGATATGAAAGTATCATATAGGGTTAGTTGTTTCTTTTGTTGTTGGTTGTTGTTGTCATTTTTTATTTAATGTTATTTTTTGTGAGGATTGTGATTGTTATTGATTATTGTTGTTGGAGATATGTGAGGGGTTTTGAATAGTATGAACTGAGTTTTGTAAGTTGTTGAGCACGGAAATACATGAGGGAAGGTAGATCTAAGGATTAGACCATAGGCTGTAGAGCCTTGTGAGATCTAGTTCGCCTCTCATATATCTTACCCGCTTTTGTGGAGAACTGTAAGCGCGCGACGCAAGGGAGATCAAGAACTACTATAATAAAAGAGCCAAGAGGAAAATCTTTGTGGACGTAGCCCAGGAGAGGTGAACCATGGTAATATCTATGTAATGCATTTAATGTTTGCATATTCTTAACTTCTTTAAGCAATAGATGATTACTAGTGCTGGGTAACCAAATGCATTATTAGAATCTGTTTATATTTTGAGTTATATGCATGCAATTCCTAGGAACAAGTAGATTACTGTAACATTTTGTAGAACAGGGACTTAATTAAGAAACCCTTTATCCCCTACTCTATCATAGAATGTAAACAATTGAGTCTTACAGTCAACCATATTTAGCTATCTCGGGTGAGACTGCGTAGTACCTTTTGGGCATTTCATTGCCTCCTGGTTTACCAGGAGGGCCGATGGTTAGAGGATTTGTTGGAACCTGAATGACATGAACCATGGGTCAATAACTCAGATCACCCGAGAAGGGAATCGATAAAACCAACAAATGGTTCCATTACCGACTTGAGAGGAACAATATAGGATTGAGTAGATGAGATAGAGTGGACAAGAACCATCAAAGAAGAAATGAGCAGTTAGAAGGGAATGTGGAGACCGTGGAACCCCACGAGAGAAGAAATCGAGGGCTGGTTGTGAACTAAAGAGCTAGAATTTTCACACAAAGACAATAGAAACCCTAGAATCACACCATGCAGATACATGGATAAATACGTGTTTACGGATTTACACGAAATCTTTTTTTGTGATTTTCAACATCTACTACAGGAGTGGATCTTAAGGTTAACGGATAATCACTTGACAAACCGGATTTGACGGCTAGATTGGACTCTAGTACAGATTCAGCAGCTGCAGCAGGTGAACAACAAATTCACCCACGCAGTAGACTTTTGGCTTGACAGTATTGTCGCAGGATTCATCACAGAGTTCGGGGTAGACACAACAAAGTCATACAGTGCAGCCGAGCAAGAATTTCTACGAGGACCCGGAGGGAGGTATATTCAATCCCTATATACTTCTATCAAGATGCTTTTATATAAAAAAGGTGTAATGACAATTGAATTAGATAGTCAGACTTCCCTGTGTACATGGGGGAAGGGGGGAAGCACTGACAAAAATATGAGAGATGGAAGGAGGGAAGGATAAAGAGAAGAAGTAAGAGGAACCCTTGGACCTGATCTCGATGGATGACGACCAACTCAAGTGGATTTTGGCATCATCAGGAATGATGCATAGCGGAGCACCCTACCAATATAAGATAAACACCAAGAAGAGAGTCGTAGCCGAAAGGGAGAGCTTGGAAAGCGATGAGGAAGAGGTAGAGGATCTCCGAACTATGGAGAAGATTGAGGAAATCATGCACGCCACCTATGAGAGGAAAACAAGAGGTCCAAGAAAAGGAGGAGAAGACAACCACCCCTTTCATATCAATGTCAGTGTGGAACCCATAAACCCGTGTGCGACCAATACACCACAGAGAACACCACCGTTTAGGCAACCAAAGTTCGGAGGAAGTCCGATAGCAAGAAGCACATATACACAAGAAGTGACAACTGGAGGAGCCAGTTTAGGTAATCTTAGTCAAGTATCCACACCGCGTGGAGGAGGCAGTAGTTCAGTACTTAGAATGGCAGGACACGACCCTACTATCAAATTACTAGAGTTTTAAGGAGAAGCAGTAGAAGACCCCGAGAAGCATCTATTCATTTGCGCCAAGATCTGGGAAGTAAAGCAGATCACTGATGACAACACCAAACTCACATAGCTAGAGATCACGCTAAGAGACCGCGCACTAGACTGGTACATGAGTCTAAACACGAACAATGCTTCCGAGATGACAATGACACTGGACGACATTAAGAAACTACTAATTAATGAGTTCCGAAAGCCGAGATCAAGGGATCAGTATATGAACGAGATGATTGAGATAAGATAGAAACTGAGAGAATCAGTATGGGAGATTGATCAAAGATTCAAGCGATTAAAAGGGAAGTTAAAATACCTCATGACCGAGATGCAACATCGGCACCTATTTGTCAACTCACTACTCCCACACTTGAAATCTCCACTACGACAACAAAAGTTTTTGACACAAGCAGAGGCTCTGCAGGCAACCTTGCAATTGGAAGAGAATCAGTACCAGCAGACGGACCTGGCTATCGAAGAACTGAAAGAGGATTTGAAGAACCTAACATTTCAGTTGAACTAGAATAAGAACAAGGACAAATGAGAAGTGGTTTGGTGCACCACATCTAGGACAAAAGGACACCACAAAAATGGATGTCCAACATTTGTGCAGTATATGGAAACAGGGATTCTAAACCCGCTACCACAAGGGGGATTATGGTGTGAAATCTGCAAGAAACCGGGTCACGACCCTTACCATTGTATGATGATGAAAAAATATCAAACAATCCCAAAAAAATCATATTGCACATTTTGCAAGTCAGTCGGCCATGATGACAAAGACTGCAGAACTATGGAGCTGATGCGGGAAAGAACCTTAGACGCATACAGGGTATAGGCAGAAATGTTGATTGGGTAGGCAACACCACAATTCACTCA
>JASDQU010227637.1:4461-17269 GCA_032191745.1 Picea mariana | reverse complement strand
TGTTTCTGACAGGAAAAGCACTTGAGGATGTTGTTTCAGTTTGGGATTAGCGATGATCTCGTGGCAGAGTAGGAAGCAATCCAGCATTTCTCTCAGCACAACGGAAGCAGAATCAATTGCTGTGTGTTCTGCCAGCTGCGAAGCTATATGGCTTTGAAAGTTGTTGACCGGTCTATTTGACCTAGAGATGTAAGCAACCACGATCCTATGTGACAACCAGAGCTGCATAAAGATGATATAGAATCATGTATTCCATGACAGGTCGAAGCACCTAGAGATTCGTTATCATTACATCCGTGACATGGTGCAGAGAGGAGCCATAAAACTCCAGTACGTTAGCACGAATGAACATATTGTTGATGTGTTGACCAAGCCTCTATCTCGTGCAAAGTTTGAGCACTTTCGAGATAAACTTGGTATAGTCCGAAAGGACCTTCCTAGAAAGGGGGAGCAGTGATGAGATGAGATGTGACTAGGACTGTGCTTCAAACTTGATAGCTGTGACGTAAAGCCAGTCTAGTATCTTGCTTCCAGCTTGATTGATGTGACGTAAAGCAAGATGATGAGATGAGACTAGAATTGTGCTTCCGACTTGATAGTTGTGACGTAAAGGCAGTCTAGTATCTTGCTTCTAGCTTGATTGTTGTGACATAAAGCAAGACGATGATATGAGACTAGTACTGTGCTTCCAACTTGATAGTTGTGACTTAAAGCTAGTCTAGTATCTTGCTTCTAGCTTGATTGTTGTGACGTAAATCAAGACAATGAGATAAGACTAGTACTGTGCTTCCAACTTGATAGTTGCGACATAAAGCCAGTCTAGTATCTTGCTTCCAGCTGATTGATGTGACTTAAAGCAAGACGATGAGATGAGACTAGTACTGTGCTTTCGGCTTGATAACTGTGATGTAAAGCCAGTCTAGTATCTTGCTTCCAGCTTGATTGTTGTGACGTAAAGCAAGACGATGAGATGAGACTAGTACTGTGCTTCCGTCTTTATAGCTGTGACGTAAAGCCAGTCTAGTATCTTGCTTCTAGCTTGATAGCTGTGATGTAAAGCGAGACGAGCACTGTGCTTCCAGCCTTACAACTATGACGTAAAGTCAGTCCTGTATTATAATGATGAGCCAACCTCGTGCTGTGATGATGATGTATTAGTTTTATACTCATCCATATTGATGCAGATGATGATTGCATTCCTTTGAGAATGATGATGTTGCCGATGAAGAAAAATTCCGACGATTTATAGATACACCAGTCAGTGTTCCAAGATGATATTGATGATGTTGTCCTCCTGATGTTGTTGATAATAAAGGCCTCTCTCTTGCCTGATGTTGTTGAACAATACCCTTCTTGTTAAGGGGGAGTGTTGAAATAATGTAACTGCAAAATGTATTTTGATTATTATTTGATATATTATTCATTGGATCAATCCCCATTGCGGATTGATCATGTCGGCTATTGTAAAGGACCAAATCCCCTTTTGCGGATTGGTCAAAATGTAATTGTAATAGGCAGAATAAGAAGTCGGCCCCAGAATATATCAAAGAGGGCCTAAAATATAATAAAGGTGGTTATAACCACCTAGAAGAAGAAGTCAGCCCTGCCAGTGAAAAGACACTTCCACACGTGCCAGATTTGTATAAATAAGGAGGCTAGTGCCTCACTTATACACACTCACTTGTTCATTTGAGAGACAAGTTTCAGAGCTTTAGTTGGAGAAGAGAAAGAGAGAGAGGCACATCATTGGTAGAGGACTTTCTGTACTTGTTTGAGTTATGTCTTGGCATTGTATTAGCTATCTATAATAAGGACGTTTTGCTGGGTTTTCTGCCCCATGAGGGTTTCCCAGGATAAATGATGTATCTCTTGTGATTGTGTATTTGTCAGTGATCCTATCTTATGCTATTGTTATCTATTGAAATGCAAATAACTCTAATAGTAGCTTAATCATTAACAATTACAAGGATACATTTGCTCCAATTTCCAAGTACACTTCCATTACAAAAATTAGGTCTTTGGTTTCATTTATGGGATGGAGGATACATTAAATGGATGCGAAGACAACTTTCCTTGATGGGATCATCGAGGAAAAAGTGTACATTAAATAGCCTCAAGGCTTTCAAGTAAATGGGAAGGATCCCCATGTTTGTAAGCTCGAGAATGCCTTGTATGGACTCAAGTAAGCACTAAGAGGATCAGATTCCAATATATGGTTATTTGTAGAGTATGGGATTCACCAAAAGTGAAGCATAGCCTAACTTATATTATATATTTGTCGAGACTAATATGCTTATTTTGGTGTTGTGTGTAGATGTCTTGTTTTTTGTAGGTGCAGTGAAGCAAATTGTGGGGTACAAAGAAGCAAATTGTAGGGTGCAAATCATATATGGTTGTCGAGATTGAGACGAAGGACATTGTCACGATGCATTACTTATTGGGTTTGGAGGTTTGGTTGAGACCAAGGGAGATATTCCTTGGCTATGGTAAGTATGCAATTGAGATACCAGAGAGGTTTTAGATGGAGGGTAGTAAAGCTTTGGCCACACCCATGATCACTAATCTAAAGAAGGTGATAGATTCATATTCAGAGTTGGTGGATCCCACGTTGTGGATGAAATTGACAGGTTCCTTGATGTATTTTGTCAACACTAGACCAACTATATGTTCTGTAGTAAACACCTTCAGTCAATTCATGGTGGAGCTAAGACAAGAGCATTGGGTAGAAACAAAACATATACTCGGGTACTTGAGGGGCATAGTGGAGTATAGTCTAAGATATCCTGGAGATGGTGAAGTGAAGTTGCAAGGTTACATAGAATTGGATTGGACAAGCAGTGTAACGGATATGAAGAAAACCTTAAGGTGTTACTTTAGCTTGGGTTTAACGATGGTATCCTAGTTTAGCAAGAAGTAGACTTCCATGGCACTTAGCTCGATAGAGGTAGAATACATCATAGCTAGTCGTGTTAATTGTGAGGTCATATGGATTTGCAATTTACTTATATGATTATTTGATTAGGGGTAGGATGTCATGGTCATTTATTGTGATAATAAAATTTGCATCAAACTCTTTCATGATAGGTCTAAGCACATAGAGATTAGATATCACTTTATGTTAGATGGGATTTAAAAGGGAGTAGTGAAGATCCAATATATTCCCATAGATCAGTATGTAGCTGATATTATGACCAAGCGCTCAACAAAAGGGAAGTTTAAAGAATTTAGAGACAAACTTGGATTGGTGCAAATTTCCTTCCTCGCTAAGAGGGAGTGTTGAGAACCATAGCTCGATTAAGAACTTCTGCATAAGTTTAGTTTGAATGTGCTTGAAGTGGTTCAAGATATTTTAAAAAGTTAATCTATTTTGTAACTCACTTTTAGCAAAAAGTTAAAACTCTTATATTTAGTTGTTGAGTCTATTAAAGTTTATTTCATGCATTAATGACTTAGACTGGGATTAATCTCAACTATACATCTCAACAAGAGATCAATTTTCGATAGATTAGGGTTTCAAATAAARGTATAAAGACAGGTCAAGATAGAGAGTTCAAACATAGTTTTTGTTAGACAGGGACAACAACTAATTGAGTAGAGCTAAAGAGCATGAGAGGAGCCAGAGTAGAGGGAAGTAGGAGGTCGTACAACATATTTGTATAGGCATATGGGTTCATACAACAAATCAATAAAAGCGCATGGTGAACTACAACAAATCTGTATAGTCATATGGATCTGCACACTAGACAATTCTGCACACCAGACAATCCAACAAATTTGTTCGATCATATAGTCTTCTTTGTAGGCTCTTTATTCTTGGTTTTTGTGCATATTTATTTATGGGGTGATTTTGATTAACCGTGCAACTACTAGTTTGGTAGACTATGAAGGTTTCCTTGTAAACTTTAAATAAGGAAAGAAAAGTTGATTCTGAAGGAAAAATTACCTATGTATGTGTGAAATTGTTTTATGATTTCATTATTTACTTTTTTGGCTATTGTATGATTGATGCTATGGTTTAAAATCAATTTATGCATTAATTAAATTCAACAATTTATTTTTTTAATTGAGATCATAAGGACAACAATCACCTAGGGCTGGAAAATTATATGGTGAATATCTCTTGCACAAGCCTCCCCTCTAAATTTTGGCACAGCAATAGAGTATGGTTTTGCTTAACTCACTTTTATTAATTGAAAATACTACTCTTCTTTTTGTTTCCTTTTTCATCACATTGATGAAAAATGCAATATCTTTAAAATGTTAAAAAACAAAAAAAGAAATTATTTTGGAATGTTATATATCTTTCAGTATTAAGCACACCAATGCACTATAAGATGGTAGATTCACTCGGGGTGGCATGTGTGGGTGGGGTTATCTTCTCCCCAGGAGGAATTATTAGACTTACCTTCTCACATAGTCTGGGCATAGAAACCAATAATCAAGCTGAGGCGTATGCACTTCTTCAAGGTCTATTTTTGGCTCAGCATTAAGGCCCATACTCCATTTCAATCTTGGGGGACTTGAAAGTGGTTATAAACCATGTAAAGAAGACAAATTTGCCACCAGACATAAAACTGAGAGCAATATTCACAAGAATTCACAAGGGACTAGAAGCCTTCCACACTCTCGTCCCTTACCATGTTCTTTGTCACAATAATATCAATGTAGATTTTCAAGCCAATCTAGCTATCCGAGATGAAATGGGAATTCTCCATGTTAACGAAAAGGCCACACTACAACGTATTCCTTGAATTTTCTCATGCTTCCCTTCCTTGATACACATGAAGGTTCCATATGGGACCCAAATCCTCAGCCCTTTCCCAATGACTACTTTTGGTCTCGCCCCTCAGTCGACTCCATATCAGCATTGATCTTGGCTCTGCTGCATGGCCCTTGCCTTTCTAACACGTTGAGTTCATTGGAGATCACATGTGCCCCCCCCCCCTCTAGGTTCTTCTCCCCTCCCTCATCTTGGCTCATTTGTTTCGTACCCCTCCCTCAGTCACGCATGTGCACTTTCATTTCCTCTTAGGTCCTGTCCTTTCTCCTGGTATGGTTTGCTCCTTGCTGCATGGATCATGTACTTCACTTCACTCTCTTTGTCACTCTAGCCCTTTTCATAATCATCCATGCACTGTAAACATGGTACTTATGCCCTAATTCGGCGGATTAAGATGTGCGAGAGGATCGATCACTTAATGGATTTGAAGTTTGAAATGATTCATATTTCGTGGTGGATGTTATTCGCACGAAGGCATGATAAAAGTAAAGGATCCTATAGGAAAATTTGTAGAACATGATCGTTTTCGAGAAGCAAGCAACATTGCACCAAAATTAGAAGGTGGGATTACTAGAAAACCCAACTTTGTCTCAACTTGAGCTTGTGGTTACAGTTGCAGTTGTGGGCACAAGTATTAGTGCCATGGCCAATAGAAGAAATGGCAATGCGTGTTGGAGATGAGAAATATAGGAAGAATAGCACACAAAATTATAGAATTTGCTCCAGGCTTTCCACATCTTGATGAACAGTCTGTCCCCTCATATGCTTACAACAATGGAATTGTTGGTGGAACAAAGGCAAGGCCAACAACAACTTTAGGATGAGGTCACGACTATCAAGTCCAAGGTCGAAGAGATGTGTTGTCAGACAACTTCCCCATTTCCAAACAGCACCACTACAGTGATTTGAGATGCAACCTCCTCCCCAGGCCCTTAAAGAATGGTTCATGATCTAAATTCACCCCCAGGGCCTACTGAAGTTGAACTTGACAAGAAAGACCCACAAAATATGTAATTCTCTGATGTTAAGTTTTTGCATTTTGATCTTATGAGTGTTATATAGGTTGTATAACATGAGTTATTTTGGATCTCAATATGCTATGAAGACAACAGTTGGTTTGCATGTCAATTTAACTAGTTTAGAACTTGTTTTTGTTACTCTAGAAAAGGTTGGTTTTTGTCTCTGTAAATCTTTTCTTTGTGAGATTTCTCCTAGAACTTTTGAATAAATATATTTCCCAGTTCTATTAAAAAAAATATAGTAGATGCACATTTAACTTATTTAAGCTAAAATGGAAGYGTAAACCTCCATAAATCATAGTTTGTGAAGGTTTTGCTTTTTAGAAGTTTTAGCGTAGAATTTTCCAGTGGTGCATGATAAAATTAAGCACATTGGTGTATCTTGTGTCAACTATCACACCAATGTTGCCTAAGATTACCGGGCACACCGATTACTTAAAAAATGCATTCTAACGTGTGTTTTGAGTTAGAAGCTTACATGCTTCTCACACTTTCTTTTACGAATGCAAACCCATATTGATTATGGTTTTGGCTTAAATGCAGTGGAAAAAAATTGTAATATCAAATGGCCAATTCTTCAGGGACCTCATTCTATATCGTTGTAGGTGCACCAAGTTCTTCCTTTCCCTTTGTAGTAAGTTCATATTTTATTTGCATTTTAATTATCTGATTGAACATATACTACCTTTGCACTTGCATTTGAATAATTGTGCATTGGATTTTACAAGATGGGATTGAGTTTGGATATGCACGATATTCCACCAATCCAACATACATAAAATGTCACAAGCTCTTATTTGGAGAATGATACTACAAGTAGATGATAGATGAAAATGAAAAGCCACTTTACCCCACCAATTGTAACATGCCATCTTCTAGCAACTATCTTGGACCAATGGTACTTCCACAATACTTCACCATGAACTACATCTCTTTTATGACACCCCAATAGTATGCGGTTGTTCAAATTGTAAAGGGTTGGATATGAACCTTCAACGCATCACCCTATATCATTATGTTAATGACCAACTACCCCAAGTTGATGGTTTGATACCTCCCATTGCTATAAAAGGTTTGATATGCAATATAGGAAAGACACATAGGAACATTTCCATGTGCTCCTTTTTTTGAAATTTTGGAAGGCAAATCAATTGTGTTTGTTCAAAATTGACCAAATTGTCTTCTTTTGTGGAGTCAACAAAGAGTTTTATTGAGCCAAAGTACGATATTAATACCACCCAAAACATCTATGATAGGAATTCCAAAAAGTTGTACAAGTTTAGAGAAATAATGCCCAAGTACACGCCAAGGTCAATTAAATTGTTARAGGGCAACATTGACTTCTCTTCTCCCGTCCAAATGTAAATACCAAACATGTTACAATAGTGTTTTATATGATGCTTGTCCATCTTCTCTACATGTGCTTAATGCTAGGATTGGAWTCTTCTTTCTTTGTAACAATTACATGATTACAAGGTCTAAGATATATATTGTTTTTGGAAACATAATCTATTAGGGTTATGATTATTCAGTTGAGAAGGAATATGAAAAGTCCAGTGAATAAGAATTATCATCGGGAGTCCAAGAGACCTCCTCGAAGATGAATTCAAAGGTCATAGATCATGCATTTATAAGTGTATCATGTCAATAAAATGCATATCACGTTGATTTCCATTCAAGCACATTCTAACAATGGTATCATAACACCTTTAGTCTTAAGGGCCCGATGTCTCTATGGTAATTTTCTACGGAAGGTGAGGAATTAAAATTTGATGGTAGTGTTCCATGGGAGGCCATTGATGAGTCAATGAAGAAGATGTACAATGAAGAACAGGGAACCAACACTGGAAATGCATGTAAGCCAAGTAAAAGACATCATTGAAGGGGAAATTCATTGAATTTGGAGTGTTTGCTGGTAAAATTTAGATCTCTCTTTCAATATTTATTCATTTAGAATGATTTCATTTGCATTGGAAACTAGACTCAAATATTCGCCAAAGGGTATTTTTGTGTTTCCAAGATTCATGTTTGTTTTAAAGATATTCATCCTGTAAGAACCGTATTTTGTGCAATCACACGGTATGTATCCATTAAAATACAGATTGTGGCCACTATACATATTCAAATTAAGCATATAAAATAACATTTTAAAGTTATTTCAAATATCTATCAAAGCCCTCTCAATATTGATTGAAAAAATTAGTGTTTCAGGAGAAAATCTTGCTGATAAAATTCGCCCAAGAATGAAAAATGGCCGCTACAAGTGAAATTTTTTTTTTCTCATAGAAGAAACATTTGTTTTAAGAAATAAAATGGAAAATGGAACACCCAGGTGATTACCAAAGTGGGTATATTTTATTTGTTTTTATTAACTTCTTGAATAATGAGATTGCCCTCAATAATCCGTCTACAACAATTCGCCCACAACGATCTGCCAATTTTCTGCAAGCAACGTTAGAAATTTCATTGTCATTCTCATTCTAGCGATCTACACCAACCATCATCCACCATAGTTTTTTGAGTCAAATGGCGTGGATCACCTCTCATTTTTGCAATAGATAAGGCAACCTGCCAATATGCAATTTGTGTATACAAAAGTTGACATGGGAATGGATGTGATCTTTTTAGTTCCCTACCACGGTCATTAAAGTTTTTTAATCAAATAGTAATTTCTTGCTTGGTGATGAAGATCATAGAGATTGATAGACTCAAAGCATCGACAACACATTCAATCCTGAAGATCAATTCAACTCCATATTCAAGAATAATTGGAACTTGCAAATAGTCTTTTTGCAAGTTTACTTTTATTTTTTTCTTTTTAAATTAAGTTGAATTACATTGTAAACGAGTGCATTTTCGATATAGGTTGACACCCTCCATTTGTTGAGTTTGAATTTTTTAGTCTAATTGTTAAATGATGGAGTTGAAAGAAAACTTTTAAGGTCTAAGTCATCGTTTGAATGACTCAAATTGATGAATTATTAGACTCCTTGAATACTCTAATACTATCTATTGTCAACAATATGGTCACAATTGAAAAAGTGAATCCCACTGATGTTCTCACCCGTTTACAAGATTCACGGGAAAAAGTCAAATTTCTGTAGCTTGAATCGCTACTCCAACAAGATAATATACAACAAAAGAATCAACATTCTGAACTAGTCCTTGTTCAAAACAATTCTCTTTTTTAATTTGAGAATGATTCCTATTAGCATCCAACACATGATCAAATTAGTGACTCCACTTCATAAGTAGATTCAAATGAAGATGAAGTTTGTCATAAACAAGTTCTGCTTGCAGTTTCCAAGCCCATCATCAGACCTAGGGAAGAAATCATCAACAACAAGCACATAACAGATCTTAGATGCAAAATGAAAGTGACCTATCACAATTCCACATTATTCCAAACCAATCTTGTTCTAGAGTGCCAGATTCCTTCAATAAAATTCATCTTCACCTACTCCAATTCAAGATCAAATTCCTAATGCCAACATTGTCATCGAGTTGGCCACATGAAGGATTGGTGTTTTGATCTTCATCCCTGTGAACATTGTGGAAAGCATAATTATCCCTCAGACATATGTTCCAAACATAAGAAATCAACAAGTGTAAAGAATCGTTGTGGGTGGATCACTTCTTGGAAATGGTCATCAAAAAGTAAGAAGATATATTGGTCATACCGAAGAATTCATTGAGAGTCCAAGAGACCTCTTGGAAGATGAATCCAAAGGTCGTAAATTATGTATTTGTATATATATCATATTAATAAAATGCATATCACGGTGATCTCCATTTGAGTGCATTCTAACAGTTGCAAATCTTAGGTTATTTTTCCTTTCACATGTATTTGATCCTCCCAAATAGTAAGTAGTACTTATACCATTTTGTGGTCCTCTTTATTGTCAATATGATTACTTCAATATTGTAAAATGTATGCATTACATTTCCATGTATAATACATGCATGAACTAAACTATGCTTTTATAAACTTTGACGGGAATAACTTGTTATATATCAATGGTCATCCACAAACTCATGGTAACATCACATGGTTTATAATAGTTGTAGGTGCTTATTGTTCAACGCAAAGTGTTTGTTTAAGGAACACTCCAATGGTAAATAGTTCTTCATGAAAAGGAAGACATCAAGATTTGATGGTGTGCATGCAATTCATAGTATGTTTCATGGCGACGAGTTATTAGTGTACTATTAATGTACCATGAAAGGGATGCATGTGGTTATTAATGCACTATTAATGTACTATCAATCACGTGGTTATTAATGTACTATTAATGTACCATGAGAGGGATGTGTGTGCCTTGACAACACAATGTGCTAGGGGTGTCTAATGGCACAATATGCAATGCATTAAGTCATCCCTAAACATATCGATGCATGCAATAAATAAATAAAAATTAATCTATGCACTGGTGTGCCTAGACACTAGTGTGCGTAGACACTGATTTCAATGCACATGAAATAATACGTAGCACCACTACATAGTGCTACTATTCCTTGTCATATCAATGTCGATAATAGATTGTTGCAAAATGCCAGGTTGTGTACCAAGGCGATAGAGTAGCAACGACTATGGTAGATTGAGTCGTACACACATGCATCACCATCATGAGACACACATGTCTTATATTTAGTGGTGCACATAAGACAATAACATCAATTAATGGTGCTACTATTCCATGTCAACACATTGCATGTTAAGTTGATAAGCCATCGATGAGGCATTGTTTCAACGACCTACGCATCACAATTGAAAGGTGAACCTACCTATGTTTCATGGTGCATGCGTGTGGATATGATACCCYGATAATGGTGCTCCATGACATTCCTTAACACACCAAATTATGCAATAAATATGTGCCAATCATTTTMAAATCATCCATGCATTTAAATTGTTAAGGAGCACCATACGTGGCGTGGCCTGTAAACACATTGTTGTGTAGTTAGAGAATTTACAGATGGTTGCACAAGTAACATTTATTTAAAAATAAAATAAAATTGGGAATTTTCAAACTAAATTGGAAAACTAAAACCATRAAAATGTAAATTAAGGTGTAGCAAAGAAATTACATAGTTTCACCTCTGTTGTCGAGGCATGGTTACTGCAAAAATAAAAAATTAAATGGGTGGTGCATTTCATAAATGAAATGGAACCCATTGTGGATAAAGATTATTGATGAAATCTAACAATTTGGAAGCACGGGACAATGAGGAGCTTATAGAGGGACAAAAAGCAATGATCCTTGAAGGTCTTAGAAGCAGAAGCATTTGTTGATCTGAAAAATCCTTAGATGTTGATAAATTAAAATACACATAAACATCTACTTGATCTTCGAAATAAAATGATCGCTTCAATGTTTTTGCAAATTACATGTGAAGAACTTATCTAACCAAATCCACTTTAATGATAGCGACTTGAAAAATAAATGAGCTTGGAATGAACAACAATAATAAAATCACATACACAAGTTGGAAAAACAGAGTTCACCCAATTTGGGCTACCTCTGTGGGTCCACTTCCAATAGAGATATTCTTTTATTAATGCTCAAATACTTGTGTTGTACAATGACCTTTTTATATGTTGGTGAAATGTAGAAACATAATGCACCGTTGAATTCCTGGCTAAAAATCATGCAAAATCAATATAGATTTCTCAAAATTCCGTCAAGGTATGATTTGGCACGCTTTACGATATAGCCTCAAATGCCTTGTACTCTCGACACGCATCACAAAACTAAACTCTACATAAATGAATGTGTTTACAACCTCGGGTCACACGCCATTAGTTAGGGCATGCCCCTTAACCAATATTTGAATTTCGCAGCAAGCATTAACTATGGATTAGTTGGTTTCTTTTAACAAACGATATATATGGCTTGTTGGTTAAAAATCGTGGCATATAAAGTGGTGGTTGAGGGTTCATACTCCGTGGAAATATATTGTTAACGTCGTTTGACATATGGTTTGAGTCATATGTTATAAATAACATATGTTATAACAATACCCCCGCGAATATAGCACAGTATGTGGTATTTGATGAGCTAAGGGTCGAGGGCTTAGGACCTCGGCCCTTTTGCTGCCCGTTTAACACTTAATACAAATTAAAATATAAATGAATACATTTATGGTTAAGACTCATCGACATGGTGTATTGGCAACATAGGTTATGTTAAGTCTTTGGGAGGTCGGACATTTGACCCCCGTCGAATCCCAAATATTTTAATATATATTAAACAAGATAGCCAATGGGAGGCTTCCACATGGCAGCCTCTCATTGGATTATTTCTGCCACTTGTTAAACTATGATTGGACCACTTTTGCCCATTTATCAACCTGCAACTCGTCCACCTAGAGGCATGATCTACCTAGTAAACTTCCAATAACCATGTGCCATGTGTCACCCTTGTTGTGGTGACACGTGTCACCTCATTTGCCCATGTATTTTGACCTTTGACTTGGTTGAATAGAACTATGACCGCTTATAACTTTTGCATACGAACTTCGTTTGAGGTGTTGTTTGCACCGTTGGAAAGCTGACGACGAGCTCTTCACATTAATGGCATTTTAGAGAGAATTTGGGATGGTCAAAATTTGAGAATTACTAAAACATTATGGACCACTGTGGATGTTTAAGATCTTTTTGGTTCTATGTGAGCATTTCCGGGTCCTCCTAGATCATTCCTTGTTACAACAAATTTTGCCTCACCCCATGCTACTTGCTTGGATGGCCTTTCCATTTCCCTATGCAGACTTGAAGTCCTCTTTTGTACCTTCCAGAGCCAAAAGAACATCTATTTTCCACATATACGCACCCTATCAGTTATACAACAAGCGTATACGCAGGTTTCTCCACTACAACCCGCGTACATCGGGTTTGGTGCTCAAAATTAAAAATTATGTCGGGTTTCCATGCCATGTCACGAGATCCATGATCCTTGACCTTCCATCTACTGGAAACGCTTTGAATCGGCCCTTCAGTTCCATTTGAAGG
>JASDQU010227635.1:2529-17307 GCA_032191745.1 Picea mariana | reverse complement strand
ATTTAACAATCTGAATAATTATATAAAACAAGATATAGCGAAAATGGTGAGATGACATGTAAATAACATACCTTAGAAAGAACCATCAAAAGAATTTATCCTTCTTTCAATTTCGGCCTTCTTTTCTTCACCTTCCCTCATAAATTCGGCTTAGATATCCCCGGTTACCTTAGACACCTATAGATATTCAATATGCTCAAGTGTGATTAAAATGAGAGAGCCTTGCCTCTTATTTATACTTTCCAAATAACTTCCTTAAAAACATCTTGTAGGTCACTTGGCCCACTTTCCTTATTTTAGGGTTAACCCACTTCTAATTTCTCCTTTAAATTTATTATTGAAATAATTTATTTTGTATTCATATTGAATTATAATACACTCATCACTTCACTTTATTACTTACCTTTTAAAATCTCTTAAACCACTTTGACCACTTTGACCTTTTGGGGCTTCTAGATGACATAGAGGGTCCTCCAACTTTGTAAGGCCATAACTCTCAAACCGTGAGGAGTTATGTGACATTCCACATACCAATAGAAATGAAATGACATGTAATATCCATATAGAATATTATTACCTTAAAATATAGAAAAAATTATACCGTTATCCATCAAACAAACTTGGGTACATTACCCAAACCTGGGTTCTCCAACTTCACATGGTCATAACTCTCTAACTATGAGGAGTTATGTGACATTATACATACCACCAGAAATGGCATGACAAGCACTATCCATCTAGGATAGTTTCCCTGACAAATTCACTATCCTTCATCTCATGATTACATAATTAAGCATGGGTTCTCTTACTCCGCAAAGCGTCTTCCCATGAGCGATTTCACCATAAGGGGACCACTTTGGAGTTAATCCATAGTTAATTCTTATCAACAATGAAAAAAAAATAATGAGTAATATTTACATCAAACAATCTTGGGTCCATTACCCAAACCTTTGTGCTACGGGGCTTTTTTCAAGGGTTGACATCAATGAAAACCAACCTTAATCAACATAGATCAGATTCAGAATGCTATTAAATGACTCCATAGCCCAATGGACTATACACAATACAAAATTGTGAATGTTTGTAGAGAAGGTTGAAAAGGTTAAAGGTTTGGAGCATCCCTATGGATAAAGCACTGAAAATACAAGAGTTCTTAGAGCCTCATAGGGAGGTCTCTATCTCCCATGGAGCCTATGTTAGCATAAGAATTTTCATCTACCAAATTGGCGTAAGACATTAGTAAAATCTATTCCTAGAAAGTCACTACCGAAAGTGCTACCAAATCTCCAAGGACTGGTGAAATGATGGCACTGTGAATTCCACAAAGGGCTACCAAAGATGGAGTCTTTGAGCAACATGGATGTAAAATTGTTTTTTTGTGGAATAAAGGCCCGAGGGACCAATCTCCAATACTTCCATCTATCAACACCTGCACCAAAAAAAACACATGTCAGCAATAAGTCACACAAGTCAACGCTCAAAGCAATTGACAGAGTCATGGTAGAAATCCCACGAGGAGGTGCCAAAAACACCAGTGCGCTACAAAATCTTCGGGAGCTACAAAAATATTAGTTACAAAGGAAGTGCCAAATGTCTTGATAACTTCCCATCGTTATAACATTCAGATTTCCTATCAAGCCTTGATAAAGTTCCCATTTGATTTCATTCGGCATAGATTATTGTGACTTTGTTATTGATCTGCATAGCAAAAATAATCTTTTCATTAGCTTTCATAAAACTCTATTTGGATAAGTTTTTTATTTTTCAAATAAATAATATATATATAACTAGGATTGTTTTGGCCATAGATGTGGAGCTCAGGTTCAAGCTCTAGAAGAGTTCATGGTCCAATAAAAATGACTTGATTATATCTTACTGAAGCAAAGCAGGGAAGCTTTATGTGTGGATAAAGGATCTTGTGGATCTCGTGTTCATCCTTGAGGGATATTTAAAGGATGTTCAATGGCTTGAAAACTGATCCAAACCCCGATGATCTTCTTGTGCCTAAAATTGCTCACATGTACAAAATGACAGGCCGAGGTTATGTATACTAGAGACACTGGTCTCTACACTTGAATGAAATTTGTTCCATTTATTACTTCATCCTCTTTTAAAGTGACCAAGACTAGAGGGTCACCTTCGACAACAAAAATTGCAGGCAACACAGACTTGCAAGATGTTTTGGAAGCTTATCTTGCAAAAGTGAGAATTTCAGAAATAATTGCAAAGAATGGCTCCGGAAGCTCTCCAATTGATGTCTATGTTATGAACTGTCTTTTTTTCATTATTTCAAGGTGTTGAATGTTCATGCCTCTGAGGAAGCGATTATTCTTGTCATGGGTACTTCTGTCGAGAAAAGTTTTGTTAAGCTACTAATGATGCAAAACTACATGGAGAATTGTCTATGAAACTTGTGTAGGTGTCCTCTGACCTGTCGGAATAGAGTAACACAAAAAAGGTTGAAAGGCCATAGTTGAAGCCTCCATTACTTAAGGCAAGTTCTCCTTTACCTCATTTAGCCCCTCCACAAGGTTCTCGGGGGCATTTTTTGGCAACTTCTTTACCTCCACCTCCATAGAATCCAATAGATGACGAAGTCGTCCGATCGAAATAAGGAGGTAGGAAATTTGAAATTTTCTTTTCTTTTTAGAATCTGAAAGTGATGCAGTAATTGGGAACGAGTATTAACACTACTTCAAGATGAAACGTCTGATAGAGAAAAACACGATTAGGCAAGAAGAGGGTAGGAGCCCGATGGCAGCCTCATCAATTGCTTCTAAATTCCATCATCTATAGGTGGCACATGAAGGAATAATTTTCCCTACCAACTAGGCAACATGTGGAAAAGTTTTCCAGTTTTTTCAAGCAACATCTTTGGTACTCAAGACAATTCGAGAAGCATCTTTCTACTTACAATGTTTTCTATTTAACTAGTTCCTAGGAATTAGTTAGTGTTTACATGTGTCAATCCTTGTAACATTTTTTCTATTTTTAGAAACAAAGATTGATGACTTGAGTCTTTAGGGATGAGAGCATATCTCTCTACATATGCACATGTAAAAGGATACAATAAGGGGGTCAGTCTTTTGAGACTACAATTGGAGAAACAAAGAAAAGACCCGAGAGGTTTGTTTTGTTTCTCAAGAAATGACAATGAGCTGTAGGGGTATGGAATCTTGATGTTTTCCTCAAAGACTTGTCTTAGTTTTTTATGCAAAAGATCTCAGTTGATGAGTAAGATTTTTGATTACATAGTTTATTCTCTATGTGTTATCATACTTCTTCAATTTTCTTCTATTATATGTGTTTTGTTTATATAAGGATTATATGAACATAGTTTGTGTTGAGGATGTTGTGATAAGGATTATTACAATAGCTGCCACATACACATCTTTTTAATTCTGTGATGTTTTGAAAGGTTTCCTAAATATTATAGATTCTTCCCGTAGCTACCGAAAGTAGGTTGTTTCTCAGCCTTAGATGCATTTTGTGTTTTTCTTGATTTCTTCATTCACACTTATTTGATCTCAGAACTGATCTAGGGCCTTATTTGACCTGATTTTCTGCCCATAGAAATTTAAGTCAAGATTGTTGTATTTCATGGATTCCATGCCCAATGGATTCATTGCCTTCTTGATTAATTTTACCACTCTAAAAGTTTCCTAAAAACCAACTTATCAAATCAAGTTATTTTTATTCATGATGTGCTAGGCTTGCACTTGAGTAGTCCAAGAGAAACTTCTAGCACTAACACCATGATTATAGGAGAAGAATAGTGATTGTTAATAGGACTTATAACACCCTCTTCATGAAATTCTTGAAGAGTTTTATCAATCTCATTCTTATGGGAAAAGGGATGATGATAAGGGCGAATATTGCAAAGAATATTTATGGACACTAGAGGAATGGAATGATCACAGATTCCGAGGGAAGGGTAAATTCCATGGGGAGTGTTAAAAATAGCTTGGTGGTGGGAGAGTATATATTGGAGGTCGGGATGCACACAGGGTGTCTCAATGCCTTGAATGGAATGGAATTGAGAAATAATTCTAGAATGAACTTTTTTTATTAGTTTTTCCATTCAATGGGAATTGATGATCTCAGGGGAGGATGTTGTGATTCCTTAAAACTTATAATGTTTTCCCTCCTGTTGGAATTGCATGGCTAAGCCCTTAAAATTCATGGTGATGGGTCGAGAGTGCATAACCATTTAACACCGAGAACAATGTCACAACCACCCATGTGGATAGAAAACATATGATATTTCAGGTGGTATTAACCAATATGTAGGTGCACATATTCACAATTCCTCCCACATTTCATGGAACCACCATTGACAATCATGATTTGAAAATTATTGACTACAAAAATATAGCAATTGATTTCTTGGGAAATGTGGCGATGGGTAAAATTATGGGCACTACCACTGTCAACTAGGATGATAATGTTCTAAGGCTTAATGTATCCAATTAACCTGAGGGTTTGGGGAGAAGATAAGCAAGTGAGGTCATTCAATGAAATCAACAGTCCAAAGTCTGGTGGATCAGAGGGTGGAGTGAGATAAGATGATTTGGGTAGCTCTTCCACGAGGGAAAAATCGACATCCTCTTCAGAAACATCCTCATAAATGACCACAAAAATATTATGTTCCTTACATGTGTGCCCTGGAAAATATTTGTCATCACAATTATTGCAAAGACCCTTGAGTTGGTGTTCAACCATTCCTACCCTAGTTAATTTATGGATCTTGAGAGGAGTGAAAGGAGGGGAGATATTTGTGGGTTGATGACAAGGAATAAAGAAGGGTTTTCTATTTTTCACATAGACAATCTTTCATGCTTCCTTGGCTCATTTTGTAGATTCCAACCAAGTGTAGGGGTGAGCCATTAGGACATGGCCATAGATTTCATCCTTTAGGCCACTGATAAAACATTCCATGAATAAGAAATATGACATTCCCTGAATAAGGAATATGACATTCCCTCCATTCTAAAATCTAGGTGCTAAAAGATGGAAATGAAGTTTTCCACTATGTCATATTGTTTTAACTTCAACAAATGACCTAAATGGTGGGTATTGGTGTCAAAGAATTCATAAAGATATGCAACAAACTAAGTACAAGAAACATACCCTTGGCATGCATTTTTACACCATTTCCACCATTCCCAATGTTTAGGATCCATATAGAAGTCACCGCAATGAAGTTTGGCCAACTCATCAGTAATGTTCAATGTATTCATTTTGGCAATCTCCTGTTACAATGCAACCAATGTTTATCGTAAGAGGAAAAAAAACCTATGGACTACACCAGGGTTCTAAAGTGCAGACAGAGCTAATAGTCTAAAGTCTCCTACTTTTAATCACTATCCCAACGTTACCCCACAATCATACATAGAAAAAAAAGTGTAAGGATCTGGTAGGCATACCTTGAACTCCACGTTCAGTGTCGATCCCTTTGCGCTTGGTTGTTCCTCAACTGCAGATATCCTCCCAAGCCCAACCTGCATTCACCAAAAGACAAACAAGAAAATACAAGTATGCATTCTATATATGGATTAGTGGGTTAGACATCATAATCAAGGAATGTAGACAACTCATAAAGATTTAATACGTCATTTGGCGGGACGAAAAAAGTACTTCTTTATATTAATCTCACAAAAGTCACTTACAATATGATATTGACACTGCTCCTCAAACCTGGTCCTGGGATCCTCTTCACGATGCACCAACTGCTTCCACGTATCCTTCTCCTCTTAAGTTCTCTCTAGGGAAATGGCAAGAGCTTGCAATGGAGGAAAAGGAAATTCTGGCTCAAACTCATAATGTGGTTGTAAACAAATGGGGCAAAGGGGGAAATAAAATGGGCAAAGTTTCTATGTTCTCATGCTTCCTCTTAAAATGGGACCCCAAACCCTTATTTTATAGGCCAAAGGAGATAATAATGGTTGGGGTAACTGGCTATGAGCGATCAAACGGTTAAGTAAAGCCACAGAAACCAATATCCTATGTAATTTTCATTTTTCTTGATATCATGCGAGTGTACGTGGGTTGTAGTGGCTCAGCAAGCATGTGTACGTGGGCAGTAATGGTGCAGGGTGCATACACCTTCAAAACAATGGTTTTTAGAAGAGTTGTTTAGTGATGGCTTGGAAAATATAGCAAGTTAGATGGCCTGATCCCAGGTATGCATGTTTGGTGAAATTTAGGGTTATAACAGATGCCCCCTAATGTGTGAGGTCGGAAGAGAATCTAATGTCTAAAATACATTACAAATCTTCACCGATGTACGAAGCAAGTGAGCCCAGGGACCAGAGTTCAGGAGGCGCCATCTGCAAAAATAACAATTTGTCTCACTGAGGCAGGCATACCCATGCTCGGGATGAAATCAAATCACAGCTGCCAATAAAATACACTGCAAATCCATGTAATATAAATATATAAAGTGTATTCATGATCAGTACACAACGGATCTACGTCTCAAAATCAAAATATATACATGTATGGTATCCATCTTCAAGAAGCCAACGACACCTGATGGTTGAAGATGAGGTCCTTAGAGCTCGAGAAACAACTTCAAAATATTCAAAACTCGGGTAGGAGTGTAATATCATTGTATGAATTCACTACCCAGAGGTCTTTGATGATTCATCGGGAACAAACAAGAGGATATTAATGATCAATAAGAGAACTTCATTGATTTCGAACAAGGACTTGATTGGTCTTTCGGGGTGGTCGGGCATGAGGACAAGAGACAAACTGTAGAAGGGATGACTCAAGTTTAGTAAGACTTTCCTTGGACAAAAGCATGAAAAAAATGAGACTCAGGCAACATGGCATTGACATAAGTTCACGATGCAGGAGACAAGGCAGACTCTCCATATGTTTGGAAAAGTAACCAAACGGAGGAGGACACAACTCTATGTAGCGAGAAAAACTTCCTAAGGTCATATTGAATCCTAGAGCTTGAAGAACAAATGGAAGGATGTGATTTGTCCAAAGGAAACTCATTGTGTTGTCAACAAAAATAAAATACTTTTCCCTTCCTCTTTTTGGGATATATTTGATTTTTTTTTGTCTTTGTCAATAATCTTGGAAAGTTTGAAAAAAAATGAAAGAATGCTACGTTACAAAGGAGGAACGAGGGTCACATACATACTAGTTCCAAGTGCAAGGAACACACTGATGCTCAGAGCAAGGAGACATATGTAGGAAAAGGACACTCGGGAAAATCCTCCATGGGTCAAGGTTGCAAGACGCAGAGGAAAAGTGATACCAGGCTTGCGTATAAGGCATGTGTCAGATGGTTCATTTGAGAGCAACATGGAGCCAACATTAGGAAAAGATGCAAGAATGAAAATGTGATTAATAAGACACAATGATAACGTCCTTCGATGTAATTTTAATGAGCCGAGAGAAGGTAAGCTCGACGGTTTTTATTTTTAGGGAGTCTGAAAAAGCGTAAAAGGAGACTCCACTAGGGTACCTTTTTCGAAGGTAGTCTAGTCGGTTCGAAAAAAAGGGGTAAAATAGCACCGAAAAAAAATCTATTCAAAGCCATTTTAATGAGTGTGACAAAGACAAGATCACTCGAAAATCTTTTCATTTTTAAGGAGTTTGAAAAGAGCTTAAATATGGACTCCATAAAGGATGTTCTTCTGGACCAGTTTAACGAGTGTGAAAAAACAAGGTCACTCAACAATCTTTTCAATTTTATGGAGTTTGAAAATAGCTTAACTATGGAATCCATAAAAGATGTTCTTCTGGACCAGTTTAACGAGTGTGAAGAAACAAGGTCACTTGGCCATCTTTTCAATTTTAGGGAGTCTGAAAAGAGATTAACTATGGACTTCGTGGAGGTTCCTTTTTTGTAAATTTAGTCCCTCAGGCATGAAAAAGGGTTAAATTTTTACCTGAGAATACTCTTCTAGAGAACCGAGGCTCCTAGAGTATACCTTTGTTCGTACTTTTGACCATCCGGACCAAAAAAAGAGTAAACTACTGCTGGACAGACGTGCCTTCAAATTTTAGTTTGGTGAGCGTGAAGGGAAACAAGATCGCTCGACAATCTTTGCATGTTTAGAGGGTTTGAAAAGAGCTTAAAATAAGACTCGTGGGGGCTACTACTCATGTATGAAACTGGTTTAGGTGGAGCCCACTGCTAGGCTCCGACCAAGAGTCTCTTCGATAGTCAACTTGGAAAGTCTTCCAAAAGGGAAGAAAACAAAAACCATGGTAAAATTCCTCCCATGGTATAGAAACCATAGTCATGGCTTCAAGGATAGCTTCATATGAAGGTAATTCAAAATATAAGAAATCACGTAAACGAGGGTCGAAAGGCCCAAAGGGTGAAGTAAACTGACCATATTCCATATGATGATGGAGCCATTGGCCAGGACTGGCAGAGTCTATCAACGAAGAATCACAAACATGAGGCCTTGAGGATATACAAAAACTAATATCAGACTCAGAAGGAGACTCAAGATCACTTGGACCTAGAGGGCGAAGCAAGGGATCCCATGACCCCATTGGATAAACCAATGGATCAATTGCTAAGACCAA
This sequence comes from Picea mariana, assembly GCA_032191745.1. Taxonomy (NCBI): domain Eukaryota; kingdom Viridiplantae; phylum Streptophyta; class Pinopsida; order Pinales; family Pinaceae; genus Picea; species Picea mariana. The sequence goes on along the minus strand of JASDQU010227635.1, from coordinate 8,748 downwards.
GTTTCGAGGAGGCAAACATGATTGCACAGGGTCCTTCTCAGAATAAATTGAACACCGAGGATAAGACACCACATAATTAACCCGTGGCAGGGTAGAGTCTACACGAACACTAGGAACATATAAAGGGGCGGCCTGAACTAACGTCGAATAAGGATGGTTATTATCAGATGCTAGCTGGTCGACAGTGACAATGCTTCCATTATGAGGGAAATGCATCACTAGGAAGAGCGTAGACACTACAACGTTCATAGCATATACATATTCATGCCCGAGAAGCATATTGAAATCTAACGGGCCTTGCACCACTAAAACATCGACAAGGACAATTTTCCCACCTAATGAGATAGGCAACTGAGGACAAATCCCCAAATATTCAGTAGGACTTCTGCCAAAATCCAATAGCTCATGCAAAGCAGACACAAGCTTGGGAGATCCCAAGACTTTCCAAACCGAGGAGGATAAAATACTTGTAGAGGCTCCTTCATCCACAATACATCGATAAATGTTTGTTGAATTAACTTCAACCCTTATTTGAAAAGGTGCAGAAGAAGGAAGACGAGGCTTAGCAAGGTCATTCCAATCAAAGGAAACCATCCTAGGGCTTGGAGGGGGTGTTCTTGAAGTGAGCGAAATACCCCCTTGTTCTAAAAGTACTAAACTGGAAATGAAAAAAACATAGTCAGTAGACACATCACTCCCGAAGAGAAGAGTGGGATCAGCCAAAGACTGCATCGATGTGACCACTTTGGTAGAATCGACACTCTCCAAGAGAAGAGTAGGATCAACTGAAAAATGCATCGACGTGACCACTTTCTCAACCAATGGCTAAATAGGCTGCGAGACTACATGGTCTAAAGGCACCTCACCCCCGAAAAGAGGAGTGGGATTAGCCGATGACTGCATCGGCATGACCACTTTCTCAACCAATGGATGAATAGATTGTGAGGAAACCTCAGAATAATTAGAATCAGAGGAGCTTGCAGATAGGGACCACAATCTTTGTACCTCTGGAAGGCCAGGGCACAAATGAGTAAGGTGATCTCCCTTGCAAATATTATAAGGGAACTTAGGCTTACGCCCTATCTTTCTAGGTTTCTCAACATAATCAATGCCCCCAACATGATTGGCAGCGACTGGTTGTACATATCCAATGTGACTTGTAGAGGTTGGTGATGGGTCGATAACATGACTCACAGAGGCTACAGACCTATTACCAGTATGACTAGTAGTGACTGGACTTTTTCCCCCAGCGTGACTGGAAAAGGCTATGTGATTTCCCCCAGCGTGACTTGAAGAGGCTGGGTGCTTTCCCCCAGCGTGACTTGCAGAGGCTGGGTGATGGTCTTCCACATGACTTGTAGAGGTTGAGGACCTATCTCCAACATGACTCACAAAGGTTGTTGATTTATTCTTCCTATTCTTCCTCTTTCTATTTCGTTTAGACTTTTGGTTACTAGTAACTGTACTTTCACCAGAGGCGGGAGAAGGAGGAGGAGAAGAATTTGCTGACGAAGAAACATCAATAGTGTTCCCATGACTTAAGGTGCTTAACTGAGAAGTGTCAAGAGAATTTGGGACATTTGGAATGGTACCCAACCAAACCGGTAGTCCCACATTCAACCCAAGAATGTACAATGTGGCCATCAAAGGGACACCAACGTTTCTGAAGAAGGGAAAAGAAAAAGAATCCCCTTGTGAAGGGGCTCCTTGGTTGGTATCATTAGGAAATTTATCCATGAAGATCTTATGTATAGGTTCTCCCCTTGCGAGATCGTTCAAGTCCATAAAAGTCTCACACACTAACTCTGGCGAACTAGTGTTATAAAAACAATGCCTATATAGAGGCAGATCCACGTTTCTAAGCGGAAGACCAAAAATTCCTCACGACTGACGGAGTGGGTGGTCTACCACCCTAGGTCAGAGACCCAAAACAATAACTGACTAACTCACTATGGAAAATGAGGGAGCATAGAGCACATACTAAAAAATTCCTAAAGGAAAATCAAGCAAATGACTAACTAGTAGGAAGAACAGTTACACCAACCAACACTAGAGAAACTTACCGATGCAAGTGAAACTCGAATAGGGAAGAACCCTTCGAGTATACTCTGCAAAGCATGGCCTAATGTCTTCCCTAGGTACTATGGTATACCCCCGCGGTCACCTGTGTAAGTCCCTAAAATAAAGGCAACTAGGTTGCCAGCTCGTGAACAATCACCAGGTGGGTACAATTGACAGTCGGGTGGACCGCAATGAGCAGGGTATCTGTTAGGACCCTATAATGTACCTTTTTGTTCATACTTTTTGCTATCATTACATCCTTTTCCCACTCACATTTAAGCCTACATTATCACCTTAACCTATCTTTCCAAAGGTATATAACGTTTCTTCTCTTTGCTATATGTTTAATTTGTTTTACATGTAATTTTACATTACTCTCATGCTTAGCCATCGATAAAAAACATATAGTTGCTGAAACAATTTGAACTGTAGATTATATATTATTGCTGCTTGAACCCGTTGTTGAAACAATCAACAACACGCAAATCTCATTGCTGAAACATTCTATGATTTGCGATGCTGGAACAACAATTCACACAGCAGTAACAAGAAGGAGTTGTTACACTAGCCGCAACAGTCATACCTTAAGCCAGCACACACCATCGTTGCTGCTTGAGACCACGTTGCTGAAACAGTCAAACATAATGCAAATCCCGTTGTTCAAATAGTCAGTGATTTGCGATCCTGAAATAGTATACAACAGCAGTAACAAGAAGATAAATGAAGAAGTTGTTACATCGACCGCAACAACTACACCTCAACCCAACACTATTCCAACTACTGTAACAACATTTTGCTATGGGAGATCATAATATCCTATTCCAACATAGAAGATTAGATCTGACTAAGAATAGGATTCATATGTACACATATAATTTCATGATCAATTGTATTAAGAGGATTCTCCTCTTTAAAGAAGGGGAAATCATCATTAGACAGGAGGAGGAATTTTTTTCAGCTAGAAAGGAATTACAGAGAAGGGCATGTTCACTTTGGATATTGTAACATGATACAATTGACAGATGAATACAATATTATTCTAAGAATTTCTTCTTAGTTCCTTTCATTTCCAGAGAATCTTGTGAGAAGGAGAGGGCCCACCTTCTTCATAAGATTTACCCGTGTGTTAGTATTATTTTTGTTCACCCCTTGTTTAAATTTTGTTTTGTTGAAACTCTACTTTATGAATTGTTACATTGCTTTCATACAATTCATTCCTAGGTAATTGTTAATCATTCTGATTGGTAATTCTACTTGATGAATTTATCAAAGTGTGATAATCAGAGACAGGTGCTAAAGATTCCTACTTGGGGAATAAGGTCCTGTTCTCTATTACAAACTAGTTAGCCTTCAGTACTTGTTAATCATTTTGATTGGTAATGAATTTATGAAAGTATGATAATCAGAGACAGGTGCTGAAGATTCCTGCTTGGGGAATAGGGTCATGTTCTTTGTTACAGAATAGTTATCCTTCAGTACTTGTTAATCATTTTGATTGGTAATGAATTTATAAAAGTATGATAATCAGAGATAGGTGCTGAAGATTCCTTCTTGGGGAATAGGGTCTTGTTCTCTGTTACAGAATAGTTAGCCTTCAGTACTTNCCTAGGTTGTTGTTTCTTAATGTAATCCAAGATTCTTCTGATAATTATTTTCCTTTGAATCTCAAACTATACAATAGATAGATTGCTTTTCAGTAATTCAAAGTAGAACTTCAGTCTGTTCAAAGAAAGGTGTGATTAGTGTACTTTTACTACAACTCTAGATTGCTTTTGAGATTGAGCATATAGAATGTGTGATTGCCTTTGAAATAAACAGACTTCCCTAGGTTGATAATTTATGTAACACTTGATTGTTTAGTTAATAAGCAATTACAGTGACCAACATTTTGACGTCATTGCCGGGGAAGGCAATTATAGATTTCAAAAGCACTTATGATCTTTCAGATATATAGATCGCATGAGAGGATGTGGAGACCTGAAAGAAACTAACCCTACAGGTGGCAGGGGCAGAGGAAGGGGAGGAAGAAAGACCTTCATTGACCAGATTATATGAAAATCTAAATCTATTGTTCCTCAACGACCAAGCTCTTGAAAACCAAAGCCTCAACCTTCCTTTCAAGCGAAATTTGAAATGGGGAAAGAGATTTGGAGCCTTGAGACAGTTGAGAAACCAGCAGAAAACATTGAGGATCGAGCAAGTGCAGCAGGGGAACAAACAGAAGAAACCATGGATGAGTATAATGAAGAACTGCACCATGAAGAACAGGCAGGTCTTGAAGGAGAGGTAAATGATGAAAACTCTTTTTCTACCTTAGAATTTCCTATTGGTGATCTTCCTAGAAGAGTAGCTCCCATGAAGAATATTCCACTCTTAGATTTACCTAACTTTCATGCTTTATCTTCAGAGGATCCTGATGAATTCCTTTTCGAGTTTGACATATTATGCAAAAGTTATGATTACATTTCCAATGCTCAAAAATTAAAGCTATTTCCAACAACATTAAAAGGAAATGCATTAATATGGTTCATGAGCCTTGGAGGTCATGTAATCACAACATGGGATCAGATGAAACAAAAATTCCTACATAAATACCAAGACTACTACCGAACAAGAGAAAAAAGAGAGGAACTATTCAAGATGATACAGAAAGAGGATGAAAATTTGGAGGACTTTGTGGAAAGGCTACAGTATAATCTACAAAGATCCAGTCACCCAGATGTAAGTAAAGATATTCTTAAAACAATATTACTAAAAGGAGTAAGGGATGACTGTCTAGATATGCTGAATATGCTTGGTAAAGGGGACATATCTAAGGAATCATATGATGAAATTGTTAACCTATGTAAAAGATGTTCAAGAGGAGCTGCAAGGAATAGATCAAACAACAAGGATACCACATTTTTAAAAGTTCAAAAATCAGCGAGTGGAGGAGCTACAAGAGCCGAAATAGGTAATTTACTTGAGGGTTTTAAAACAAAAATGTTAAGTTCTTTTTCTTCACAAATTGACACCTTGCAGATTCAAAAGAAACAAGCTGAAGCAGAAGCAACTTTGTCCATCTTTTGTTCCAAATGCAGAGATAAGCACCCACGAAGGGAATGCCCATTGGAAAAAAAGCCAATCTGCACCATTTGTGATAAGGATCATGAAACTCAACAACGCCCTTCTTTACCAACAATCAAAGCAGCACTATAACCAACTGATGAAGAAGTTGAAGCTATCTATCTGTTGACACAGAGAAGGCAATGGCAACCATGGGGACAAGATACGAACCCTAATGTGCCATTTACATCTTCTAATCGTTGGAATAACTATCCTTCTTTTAGTCAAGAAAATTACCCTCCCTTTAATCAAATGCAATACCCAACCCTCAATCAAATGAATAACCCACCCATGCAACAAACAAAACCTCCCTTTGTAGACCCAACAATGTGGACTCCTTGGCCTCCACAACAACAACCCTACCTTAACCAATGGAATCCAAATTGGAGAGGTCAACAACCCCCGTTCCCAAATCAATTGCCTCAATTTCAATCATAATTTCNAGCAACCACTCTCTTTACCATCAGGTACTCCACCGAAAAATCAAATGATGAGGCCCCAACTACCTGTACAACCTAACCCTAACCCCAATAATAAGGTTGTGCAGTGCATTGATATTCAAAACTAGCCTATACTTTATCTTTTCCCTGCGCAATGCAATGATATTCATTTACGATCTGGGAAAATAGTAGAACCTATCATTGATGATGTTACCTCTTCTGATTCCAATAAATAAGAAATAAAAAAGCACTATGTACCTAAAGAGGTACAATCGTCCTCCAACATTGTTGCTAAAACAACAAAACCACCATTCCCTGAGCATTTAGCTTTGACTAAAATGACTGAGCCACCTGCTTTCAATCTTCTAGGGGAATTACAAAATCTCTTTGTCAAAATTCCACTATTACAAGCACTAAGAGATGTACCAAATAATGTGTGACGACCCCTTCGTTACGTCTATGAATAGCGAAGTTCGATAGGAATTTTTTTTTTTTTTTTTTGAACAAATAAAGAAATTAAAAACATCACCTAATTCAAATCGATGCAAAAACACATGACATCATAACTAAGTGACACATGATCAGAATATAAATAAACTCCAAAATATCATTG
>JASDQU010227633.1:7195-17307 GCA_032191745.1 Picea mariana | reverse complement strand
TCAAATATTTATTTATTTTTAATTATGATATAATAAAGAATAATCTCAAAATAGCTAGACGATGATGAGACATATATCATTAATAAATATGAACTTCATTAATTATATACGATATGGATTCTTATGTTTTTATTTTTTCAATGCTGATTAATGTTAAACAAATGGTAATATATTTAATATATTTCTTATGTTCTTATTTTTTTTTAATGTTGATAATGTTTAACAAAAGTTAATGTTATTATTTTTTCTTATTGAACTAACAACACACTTCAAATTTGGTTGTTTTCACTAAGGCAATGACTAGATGCATCCTAGTTTATCCTTGTTTTTTAACATTTTTCATTTCAATGACAATTTAGATAATAAAATGATGTTTTTAGTTAAAATGACATTTTTTTATTATATTCAACTAAATAAATATCCATAGATACCCAGAAAGTAATGTCATCCTTTATTGTATAAATAATTGTAAACGCAAAAACATTAATATGTCCATACTTGATATTAGAAAAACGTCCCTCTAAACAAACACAAAAATGTGTATAGAAATGCCTAGATTAATGTTTTTAATAACAACCATAAAAATGTGGAAATTAATGTTTATGATAAACATTTTTAATATATGTGAAGGAAATGCAAATTAATGTTTTGAAGGATAAGCATTGTGAAAAATAATAAATAGATAGATGATCAGGCACATATCATTAATAAATATGAAGTTCATTAATTATATACGACATGTGATAATAAATTTCTTATTTTCTTAATGTTAAATAATGTTAAACAAATGGTAATATATTTCCTATGCTTTTATTGAACTAACCCCACACTCCAAATTTGGTTGTTTTCACTAAGGCAATGACTAAATGCATCATACCTTATCCTTGTTTTTTAACATTTTTTCATCTCAATGACAATTGAGATAATAAAATGATGTTTTTATTTAAAATAATATTTTTTATTTTCAACTAAATAAATATCCATAATTACTTAGAAAGTAATAACAGTATCAATAATTGTAAACTCAAAAACATTTATAAATGTAATAAAATGTGTCCATACTTGACATTAGAAAAACGTCCCTCTAAACACACACAAAAATGTGTATAGAAATGTTTAGATTAATGTTTTTAATAACCATAAAAATGCGGAAATTAATGTTTATGATAAACATTTTAAAAAAATGTGAATGAAATGCACATTAATGTTTTGAAGGATAAGCATTGTGAAAATTAAAGTTTATGATAAGCATTTTTAATAAATGTCAAGGAAATGCACATTAATGTTTTGAAGGATAATCATTCTCTATTGGATATGTAATAACATTTATAATTGAAACTAAATTAACATTTTTAAACATGATTGTATCAATATATCTAATAATATCTATAATAATTTCAATCTAATTTTATTTATAGAGTCACATTTACACATGCTCAACAAATTTAAACATATTTTAAAAATATCATTTATTATTGAGATAAATTTTATCATAAACAAATTTAAAAAATAAGAGTATTAAATATCAATAATGAAGTATCATATGAAAACAAAATATAACAAATGAATTGAGGTGAGAGCTTAATTTAGATTAATATGGATGAAGATATCCAATTGGTAGATTATTTTGATGATTCAATCAAGGGTTTGAGTATTTGGGCACATCAAGAGGTTGATACACCATGTCAACTAGCTTATGATGTCAAGGGGGATCATTTCCAGAGGAATCCAAATCATTAGTTTAAGAGACTTTGGTTGGTGGTCATGTTGCATCATAATTCATAGACTTTGGAATTTAGATTAAGATGGATGAGGATATCCAATTGGTAGACTATTTTGATGATTCAATCAAGGGTTTGAGTAATTGGGTACATCAAGAGGTTGATACACTATGTCAAGTAGCCTATTATGTCAAGGGGGGATCATTTCCAGAGGAATCCAAATCATTAGCCTAAGAGACTTTGGTGGGTGGTCATGTTGCATCATAGTTCATATCAGATAACATCAAGTGTTTTAATTATTTTGGTGATCCAGGTGTATATAGGTGGTCACCTACCTCTTCCACTAACTCAACACTGTTCTTCATTTTGGAAAAAAATTTATTTACTATTTTTCATATCCTAAACTTTTGGGACCGTTTTGAGGCCTTAAACTATGCTTTTTGGCCATTTGTGGGCTTGCAATGGCCATGGCCTACCTAGGCCTGTCGATAACTGTACTTCTCAGTTAGATCTTTCCAACAAGTTGTTGTGCGCCCTAAACGAAGATTGTATGCAAAAGTTGTGCCCCTGTGAAGTTGACATATCAACTAGCTATCTCGAGGCCAACATTCCTTTTTGGTGCTTCGTGTCCTAGAATTAGGGTTTTGTATCTTTAGGGTGTTTTCCTCTTAGGGTTTAGTGCTTTATGTTAAAAAGGCTATTTCAACCTCTTGTAATGTTTTCTTGTGAATGAGTGTAGCTGACACCTCTCTCTTTAAAGATAAACTACCACCATTCTAGGTAGCTCATATTGCTTTTCATTTTACAATATTTTCCTATTTCATTCATCAATAGAACTTGGTTTAAATGTATTACTGTGCTCTCTACAATATTTCTATGTATGTATTTCCATTCATATTCCTTCCTTTCATTTCGTTCTCTATACAATCCAGATCAGTGGCATCAGAGCAATCTTCTCTTTGTTGTTTCTCGGTGCATGTCCCTGATGAGGTCAGGGTATAGAGATTTGGGTCTCAAGCTAATTTCACTTGGGGAAGACCTCTCTCACTATCCCAAATGACCTCCCATGGAAGATGAAAAGAGAGATGACATAACAAGAGATCATATCAAGTTATTCATTAAGGAATTCCTTGTGCAACAGAGGAATGAGATGATGGAAAATTCCACCTAGATCCTTCGATAAATGCCAACAATAGCCAAGAAATATTCAACACACAACCATTTTGGAGGTGCGAAACCCTTCAAGGTACAAGTTAACTTTGACATTCCTTTATTTAAAGGAAATATAGACACAATTGATTTGGAGAAATGGTTAAAATTGTTAGAGGGTTATTACTCTGTTCAAAAAATTTTGGATATCGAAAATGTCACTTTTTCACTCCTTAAGGCCCTTTCCCATGTCAAATATTGGTGGGAAAGTTACTGGGAGATCAATTATGAATATTAGCCTACAACATTTAGGACATAACCCACTTGAGCGACTTTTTTTAATGCCCTCGAGGAGGAATTCTACCCTATCATAAACTATGATGACCAGACATGGGATGGACAACTTTGTGTTAGGAGAGAGACTAGACGATGATGGAGTACACCAATATCTTCCATACCTTGCACTCAAAGTAGGGTATCAAAGACTCTGAGTGGCACTTGATTTTGAAGTATCGCAATGGCCTACATAGGTACACTTAAATAGAGATGGATTTCTTGGACATCTCCTCACTGGGATTTGCTTATCAATATGATATCAAAATCGAGCAAAACTTCAAGAAAAGGAATAAGTGAAAGTTTGGGTTTGAAAATCCACTGCAATAAAAGCATGGTAAAAGTGGCCCCAACTCAAAAAAAAAAGAACAAAGTAAGGATATCCAACCTTAAGACAACCAATCCAGGCCACAAGCAAAGAAGGGTAACAGGAAGTCGAAGGACACATGAAAGTGGTGTGAGTTCCACAAAATCCTTCGACACATTGTTGATGAATGTTGCTCGAAACAATCATTGTTGGGTGAGATGAAAGAAAAAGAATTAGACTCTAGATCATACTCTGATTTAGATAAGGATAAGAGAAAGCACACCATTGACGCAAAACCTAGTGCTACCATTGCAACTGCAAAGATCCGACTAGAAGAGTCAAAGGATCCTGATTAGGAGGGGGGGGCACCTCTTCCATTAATAGATGTGGGTGTTTGGGACTCCGATACATTTCATTATTGATAGTGGTAGCCAAAAGAACTTGATATCGATTGAGGTCATCAAGATATTGAATTTTCCAACAATGCCAGACCGCCAACCATACACCAATGGTTGGTTGTGCCAGGTACAAGACCTTTGTGTAAGCCATCAATGTCAGATGTCCTATGGAATCAAGCCCTTTAAATATGAGGTATTGCGTGATGTTTCCCCACTTGAAGTTTGTGATGTTCTTTTATGACAACCCTATATGTGGAAAGATCATGTTATTTATGATTCCAGGAATCATAGTGCCATTCTTTCTTTGGGAGGACATCTCTACAAAGTACCAGAGGTAGTATTGACTATTGCAGTTTCCTTGATCTCAATAAAGCAATGCCAAAAGGTAATCTCTAAGAACATTTTTTTTTCCCTCTTTATAGTTTAGTCAGAAGGTAAATGGAAGGTCATTGTGACTGCCACCACCTCAACACAGGGCCTCTCTACATAACAAAAGAAGGTGGATAAGATTGTAGAGAAATACATAGATATGTTAGGTTCCCCTACAGAGGTGCCTCTATATTGCCAAGTCAAACATTCAAATTGATACATGGTTCTCCTTTGCCTATTGGCCCTATATATAGATGCTCTCTTATGGAGAATGAGGAAATAAAATGTCAAATTCATGATCTCATCCAAAAGGACCATGATCAACCAAGTTCCTCACCTTGTGGAAGCCCAATTATATTGGTGCAAAAGAAGGACAAAACATAGATACTCTGTATCGATTACAGATCCCTAAAAAATCACCATTAAGAACCTATACTTGATCCCCTAGATTGACGATATTCTTCATCAACTTAAGGGTGCCAAGCTATTTAGTAAGATTGAGCTGAAGTCAAGCTACCACCAGGTCCTGATTGAACAAATTGATGTATGGAAGACCATCTTCGAGTCTAAAGAGGCATTTTTGAGTGATTGGTCGTGCCTTTTGGATTAACTAATTGATCCGAAAGGATCTAGGGAGGCCTAGTAATGACTCAGGGTTCTCAGAAGTACCTCAAGAAGCTTAGAATGACCTTAGCAGATAAAGAAAGGGAAAAAATTAAAAGTCCTCAAAACTCAGAAAAATTGGCATCATCACGAAGAGTGGGTCACAAGATTTCCAACGGCGTAAACGATTCATCAAACGAAGTTACAGATCGAAAGATATTTGTGGTCAAAGTTTTGGTCAACCTAGCCCAATCAATAGGGATGAGTCAGCATCCGTACTGCTGATGTCAACATCAGTATGGATGACATCAACATTTGTACAGGGTACGTGGATCAATCAAAGAGTGACATGTGTCATGATGACATCAACATGCTAATGTGGCAACACTAGAGGCTGCCACGTGTCATTAATTTTCGACATTTTTCGGTCGACATATGGACCAATGAGAAAGTTCCATGTGGCAGTTCGTACAACCACGTGTCAATCCATACAGTATATGGAAGGCTGACATGGCATGCAAGTGACATGGTAGGATGACCATGCAGAGGGATGGCGTGGACGTACCACATGGCATATGACATCAACGCCACTTGGGCAAATGAATGTGTATCGGGCAGTGAATAGAAAGTAGCCACATGGCCCAATTCAGAGGCACCATGTGGCACCCACAATTTTCCCAAGGAGGCCCATGTTCGAATAATAATAAAAAAAAAAAAATCGGTCGACGTCGAATCCGAGTGGTTCCGACCAGCCAGCGGCCGGTCCGACTGACCCCCAAATTTAATGTTTGGTACACCAAAAAGTGTTGGGACAGGATTTGAACCCCGGACCTCCCGGACTCCAAATCTTAATTCCGCCCCAAATTACCAACTGACCTATTGGCCTTCGTTGGTTTATCTGCCGAACGGATTCTATTTAAGCCAACTTTTTGCCAATTTCGAGAGGGGGTGTGGCAAGGTACGGTCGAGCATGGATTTCGATGCATACATGGTACAATCATTAATGTAGGTTGAAGACACACAAATCGAGATGATATTTTTTATGGGCCCGAGACTGCCAGAGTCATATTGAGGCATGGAGACAGTCATTTTTGGGTAATTTGACGCCACGAATTCAATGGTGTTGTCTATTTTCTAATCTGAGCAAAGCTTCTACAGCTTAATTCCAGAATGAGGTATACTTATGTATTTTGCCAAATTCTTTTGTTGAGTTAATAAAAAGGTCTACCCATTTGAGAGCAAGACCCGAAGATGTAGTCCACCAGGAACAAACTTTGTTATCAAGTTTTTGTGTTCAGATTGATGCTTATGTCTCTTTCTTATGGAGATTTCCTTCTTTATGGTGCACTTTAATTTATGCTCATTTAATAAAATTCTTTAATAAGTCACATCGATGAAAAGATCCTGGATCACTAATGCTCCGACAACATTCATGAGGATGATGGATGCTATCTTGCGTCCATTCACAAACTCTTTTGTGGTCATATATTTGGATGGAATCCTCATGTTCAATAGAACTTGGGAAGAAAATTTGTAGCACATTCAATAGATCCTTAGTACTATGTGGCAACACAAGTTATATGCCAATATATAGAAATGCTCATTTGACATGCAGAGAATTTAGTATCTAGGATACATCATGGATGAATACGGGGTTCATGTGGACCCAACCAAGATCCAAGTCATTTGCAATTGGCCAACCCCAACGAATCTAATAGAGATCCACAACTTATTGGGCCTTGCCAACTTCTACCATAGGTTCATGTTGGGGTTCTCTCATATCACTTGGCACTTAAACCAACTTACCAAGGGTGGAGCTAAAGCCAAGTTTTCCTAGTCTAAATCACAACATAAAACATTCAAGGATATGAAATTTCGCCTCTGCTTGGCGCCAGTCCTCACTTTACCAGGCCTGCAACAATCATTTGATATTGAGACAGATGCCTTTGACTATGTTATATGGCCTATTATAGTGATACACTCTATGTTATTGTTCATAGGTATCCCACCTATGACAAGGAAATGCACTCCATTTTGTAGGCATTCCAACAGTGGAAGCATTATATTTTGGGAAAGAAAATGATCATCTACACTGATCACAAGCCTCTACAATTCATGTCAACACAAGGAAATTTATATAATGACCGCTATCAGAAGTGGTCCACGTACTTGCAACAATTCCACTTGAACATTAAGTACAAGAAGGGCAACACAAACCATGTTGCAGATTACTTCAACTGGCCCCCAATTGTGGTGCTAACCACAGTTCTTGACTCTTGTGGGCACGATACCTTTGGGTGGTCCCAATTGTACAAAAATAACCCTAAATTCACTGCTACATATCATACACTAGGCACAGGTAAACAAGTTCCATACTTTCACCTTGAGGTTTCACTTTTGTGCTATCTTGGCCAAAGCATTTTCTAGGTGTGCTTGTGGTTCTAGCCATTGGCCCCCATTATTGTATCTCTTCCCAATGCATCTTAACAGGAAGATTCCTCCCATTCTCATACTAATGTAGATATATTGGACAATTTTTTTAATAGGTTCATGATATCCTGTAGAAATCCAACACCAAGTACAAGCAACGACATGACTAACATTAGGTTCCACACAAGTTCCAGGTTGGTGATAAGGTGTGGTAGAATTTGTAGAAAGAGCACCTCACAAGCCCCCAAAGGAATATTAGACCACTCTGATATGGTCCTTACACTATCACAAAGGTTATGGGTGAGAATTCTTTTGAATTGAGTATCCCCCCTTTCCTTGGCTTGCACCTAGTGTTTAATGTGGAGCTACTTCGACCATATTTTCCACCCTTGTTGGACACTTCGGAGGTGGTTGAGAATTTGGAACCTACATAACTCAATATTGAATGCATTGAGTAGGATACATTGGATTGGATCATACACACCAAGATGAAGGGCACTCTCCATGAGAACATACATTTCTATTAGGTTGTCAAAGCAATAAAACTTCTTCACCAAGGCAAGTGGCTAACCAAGAGTTAGATTCAACAAAATTGCCACCATCTAATGAGGGAAATTAATGCAATGGGGACCATTGCTTCCTAAGGGGGGAGGAATAATCCAAGTGGACATCGGTGTCCACCTACCTCTTCCATTGACTCAACATGGTTCTCCACCTTGGCTGTTTTTTTATCTACAGTTTTTTAGGTCCTAAGATTCTAGGGTCGTTTTGAGGCCTTAAATAATGTTTTTTGGCCATTTGAGGACTTGGGTTGGCCATAGCTTATCGAGGCTTGCCAAAAATTGTACTTATTAGTTATATATTTCCAACGAGATATTATGTTCCCCAAACAGATATTGTATGCAGAAGTTGCGCCCCCAATAAGTTGACATATCAACTAGCCACCTTAGGGCCTATAATCCTTTTTGGCACTTCGTCTCCTTGAGTTAAGGTTTTGGATATTTAGGGTTTTTTCGTATTATGGTTTAGTACTTTATGTTAAAAATTCCATTTCTGCCTCTTGAAATTTATTCTTCTGAATGAGCATAGTCGACACCTCTCTCTTCAGAGATAAGCTATCACCATTCTAGCTAGCTATTATTGCTTTGCATTTTACAATATTTTCCTATTCCATTCATTAATAGAACTTGGGTTTCACTATATTACTGTGCTCTCTACAATATTTTTATGTCTGTGTTTCCATTCATATTTATTGCCTGTTGTTTCATATTTCAGTTATGATGATCTTGGTGTAATGTCCAATTCATTTTAAATTGTTGTGACTAATGAATTGTTGTTATTCTGTTAGTATATATTATTGATTAATGCATCATAAGATTTATTGTATTGTTTATTTGGTTGTGAGCATATAGGAATTGTTCATTATATATGATGGTTGTTATCATTAGTACACACACGAGCTATGTACGTGTAAACTATACATGCATTTATTGCATATGTACACTAGTAATATTACGATATATACTAGCTATTATAATATTATTATTTATGGTGGGTGTGTGATGTTTGTGGTATAATTAAAATTGAAGGATTATAATGTTACTTCAAATTATTTTGATGTATTCCAATATTTATTGTATTTTAGTAAATAGAAAATTTGATATCTGTAGATCGAATTGGATTTAATAATATTGGCTTTCATGACCTACACAACTTAAATTTGATTTAACGGAGTACATAACATGTCAGAGAATAAATATTGGGTAAGTGGGGAAGGATTGTTTTATTATAGTTGGAGTTTCTTGAAGCTTCTCGAGGAGGCTAGCAAACAGGTGGCAGAGGAGGCATAAAGGGGGCCTTAAGGAAAAGGAGAAGAGGTTGGATAATTTGGAGGGGAGTATATTAGGTTGATATGAAGGAGAACCATCGGAAGTGGAAAAACTATGAATTGTGAACTATGACAGAGGTGCTATGATTTTGACATACTATTGGGTTGAGTGTTGTTCTTGAGCTTTGGGTACGAAGAAGCTATGAAACCCCCCAAGTTTTCCTAGAGCTAGGGAGTCATAGAGGTTGTTCCTAGCTGGCTGGGAGGTAAATTTAGTTTGTTAGTCAAACATGGAGAGGAAGCAACTCATCTACAAGAAGCTACACCAAGGGACTAAATCAAATAAAAATAAGAGGTATTTCCCCCCCTTATCATAACTCTTATAATTTATTTTTAAATTGTTGAATTATGAAACTATTACATGAATTATGTTTTGATTCTAATATTTAAATTGAAATTGTTGTAACAGTAAATAAAATAAATAGAAATTATTTTTGATTGCATACAAAATTTATGAAACAGATTTTAATTTTACAAAAGAAAAATGTTCAAAGGTTCATAACCTTATCTTTCTTAAAATATAATGTCCACATAGATAATAGAAATTTAGTGTGGATTCTATAACTCGTAATCCCTTTTGAAGAGTCTTACACATGGTATATGAGTTCTAGTCTAAAAATTGGAGCCTAGAGCCTACCTACCTGTGACTGAATTGCAATACAAACTATGTTAGAGAAAGATAAATGACCCAAAAATGGACATCTCATAACCTTGAGGAGAGCCTACAATTCGGAACTAGGTTCCATATTTCATGGTCGATAATTCTTCCATCCCAAAAATCCTATGGAAACAGATAATAACCCTAAGAGAAAACCCAGAAAAGGGGATGAAAAGCAATAGGAAAACACTTGTGTACCCCTATTCAAGCCACGTGTTCACCAAATTAAAGCCATTAAAGCCACTTGTAGAGGCTA
>JASDQU010227632.1:1242-12264 GCA_032191745.1 Picea mariana | reverse complement strand
ATTATATTCATTCACAATCAGGGCATAATTCATATTTTTCAAATACATACACACAATAGGAATTTTCATTCTTAACTTCAACTTTTGATAAAGGGGGTTAGGATAGAGAGTTACTCCTTTTAAGAGTACTTCAAATGGATTTTCTGCGCAACTCGTCCATGAGCCGAAGCAGGCCAAGTGTTGTAACCATGCTCTGATACCAATTTGTCACATACCCACTACGGCAACCTAGATTTTTCATTTTTTCTTCAAGGGATAGAATCCTCGAATTTCTATGGGGCCTAGCACGGACCATCCCTTCTCTTATCCTCCTCCATGTGATCATTGGCTATGACCACAAGCCTTACCAAAAAGGCGCTTCCATCTTTTGCGTTTTGGGATTTCTGTGTGCGAGCTCTCCCGGGATCCATGTCCCATGAAATGCCGAAACCTGAAATGGGGTTAACGAGCTCCTTGGCTCCCCTTTTTCCTACTCCATGCAATCACCTCAGTGAACACACACTAACACCAAATGGCGCTACCGGAACTTGACTTTCAATATTCCTGTTGCAAGGAACCCTTGTTCCTTCAATCTCTGAAACCCGAAAGCCTGGTATCATCCAGATCTACGGTCCAGATCATCGACTTGATCAACGGCCCAGATTAAATCTCGACATTCTACCTTTCAGGGTTTTGGCGGGGTCTTCACTCCTATTTCCCCGATCTCTAGAACCCTGGCGGCTTTAGATCTTTGCCACGCGTCCTCTACAAATGAACGGTCTAGATTCTTTCAGGACTCCTCCTTCCTACCACATGACTCTGTCCTGTGACCTAGGGCTCATCCATAGAGTGCGTCGAGGTTTCATGTACCGAGATTTCGTGACTTGCGAAAACGAGGGGTCTTGCCCTTTGGTTTCTCGGGTGCCGAAACACCGAAACTTATTCACACTAAACCGATTTGGGGTTTCGTATATTGGGATTCCACGACTGGAGAAAAAAAGGGGTCTTTCCCTTTGGTTTCCTGGGTGCTGAAATGCCCAAACTTATTCATGCTAAACCGATTTGGGGTTTCGTATACCGGGATTTCGCGACTAGCAAAAACAAGGGGTCTTGCCCTTTGGTTTCCCAAGTGCTGAAACGCCGAAACTTATTCACACTAAACTAATGGTTCAGATCACTCATGGATCAACGACCATGATCACGTTGTGATTTCGTGAATCGTGAGTTCATGCAGTCCTACCCTTTGACCACTTCAAGTCGCGAGTTAGCGAAATGCTACCCGACTGCCATGTGTCATGTGCCGATGGAAAATTCCAAATACTTTGGGACTTTCAGGACGTTTGTCGAGTCCACTCTCCTACCTATGCAAAGGTTAAGATCGATGGTCGATAGAGATCTAACAGATCCCTTGATCTACGGTCTTGGATCCCATCGCTACTTGCGAAGGCTGAAGGGGTTGAGGTGTTAATGCCTGTGTTCCTCCTCTAGATCCGTCGGTCTTGACCAATCTAGGGTATTTTCGAAAGGATTTCAACCGTTCATCTACCAAATGATGGGGTATTCTCTTTAGATAACTGGACTCGATGTCCTTTCTAAGCTCGAATCACGAGATTCAACCTCTCAGAGCTTTGAACTCCCACGACTTCGAAACCTGAGAGAACTACTCTTTCTTGTACAAGGTTTCCAAACTCAAATCACATGATCCTTCATAGGGTTCTTGGGTAATTATCCCTAGGCTTGTTGACCTGACTGAAAAGCCTTCCTAATTCACTAAGCTATGAACTTTGTGACAGGGGTAAGGTAAACTCGTGGGTTTACTATAACAGTAGTCTTTTCAAGGAAATCATTCCGGCTCTAGAATGCGAGGAAACTTCCCGGGAGGAGGTGCCTTCGGGAAATCAAACCAGGACATAGCGTGAGTCAAGTAGATGGGACAAATCTCAAGGGAACAGACTCATATTCTGAACTTATTCATTCTATACATAAACCGATTATGGTCATATAAGTATAAGCATGCATCCATTATTTCCAATCAAAACACAAGGAAAACACTTCTATACAGAAACCATTTATGAGCATATAAACATGAGCATGCGTTTGTGATATTCAATTCAAAATACAAGACATAACACTTATCAGAAAACACCAGACGTGACATGACTGCTAAGAGGGGTGCTCTTTTCCACCCAACCGTAGGCTAAGTGACTCCAAACGGATTTACCACTAGCCACCCCCGTGCTAGACCACGATTCTTGAGATTCAGTCTCCTACTTCTAGCTCAACGGAAGTCAAGGACGAAGGTTACTCTCCTTCTCCTCTGTTCAGAACTCCCTGTATTTCCAAAGATCCTTATGGCTCTCTTCCATGATCCCTATCATGTGTGTTCCCTCTTTCCTGTTCCCCACACTTCCTTTCTTGCATTTTCTACAAGATTGTGTGTGGCGTGAATTCCCCCGTCCATGGTCAGGTCTAAGAGATTCTACAGATGGGCAGTTCACCCCCATCCCCTCATTAACTCTTGAGGAGCCTCCCCACCTACCATCCTGGTGGGTAATTCATTCCAGGGTCAGAGAGTTGCTTTGGTCTTTGATCAAGTAAAAAACAGTACGGTATTGGTTCAGTGGAAGTTAACGCAACCATTCCAGGTCCCTTCCACCACCTCTCATTAGCCATCGTGGTCTCTTTTAGCACATCCCCCCTCCCAGCAGTCATGCAACACATAATCATAACATAATTTACATTCATCNCATAGTTCTTGGCCAATATAGTTATTTTTACAGACTGGGGGAAACAGGGTGTTACACCTTTGGAGATATGAGCCACAAGAGATTGATTCTTAGAGCCAGAAAGAGCATCTAATTCCATAATCTTAGATTGTTCCATAGTAGAATAAAATGTAGAATAAAATACCTGGAAAGGACCTTTTAACTTGGATAAAATCAATAAAATGCACTCTTCATCTGATTTGTTTTTTCCACACCCTTTTAGTTGTGCTACTAGTAACCTAAATTTGGAAAGATAATATTTAATAGATGCATGCTCAGCAAGTACAAGTGATGAAAACTTTGCTTCCAACTGTAGGGCTCGAAATTCATTGACTTTCCCAAATAAGGAATCCAAATTGTCCCGACTTGCTTTTGGAGTTTTACATCCAACAATATGAAGCAACAAACTATCTGACACATTCAAGCCAATGAGACCCATGGCTTCATCAAGTTTGTTTTGATAGGAAAACCTCTTGATTTCCTTGGTAAACATTGGTTGAGGATTAGCTAACATTTTCCAAAGCCGTTTAGATTGCAACAACTATTGCATCTGAATTTTTCATGTGTGATAATTACAGACAATTATGAGCTCAACAGTCCTTAACTCTGTCATTTTATTAATAGAAAGTACAAAAAGAGAAACAAATTTGTGTCTATGTATTCAATGAACATACAATTTGAGCACCAAATATGGGCGATCTAACAAAATAAACTTCATAAGTGTAGAGATTTGATGGACATTACTAGTTTAAACCCTAACATAACCGTCAAAAAGTATAGATCTTCCCAAACACAAAACAATCTAGGCATAGATCTTCACCTGGGGAAAAAAATGCTTAAGGGTTACAAATTCAAAGCTCAATCGATCCTAATAGACCCCAAAATGTACCTAATAACATAAAGAAAACCCCAAATTCCCTTATAATAACAAACAAGGAAATTTACACACATTTCACACACACTAGACATTTCACACACACTGCATTATAGAATGCACCTAGCTTTTTGTTGATGCAATTAGAACTTCTCAAATATTAACATCCCAATCATGTCCTCAACATTCTAGTTTATCTTAACTAAGCAACGCTCTGAAGCCACCTAGGGTTAAGCTTCTCTGTTGCAGCAATGGCAGCCTCCGGAGGAGGGGAGCCATCGCCCCCTCCTTCAACTGAAGATGCCTTCCGCAAGCTTCTGACAGCCCAAGGCAAGAAGAATCCCCTTGCTTCCCCCCCAAACTTCGTCAATAAGCTCGATTCGATTCCAGAGATAGATACTCTCCCTAATCACCCTATGCGCGTAGCAATCTCCCTGTTAGACCGTGGACTGGTAGGACAATTCATGGGGCTTTGGTCGTTAGCCAGATGTATCGATAACTAGATCCAAAGAAGTTGGCACCCGCTGATCCAGAATAGTGTAACCTCCTATGCAGTGGGTAGAGGATTATTTATCTTCGAATTCATATCACAAGAAGATAGAGATCTCATTTTCAGGAATGGACCGTATTTCATGGGAGCTCAAGGGCTTTATCTAAACCGTTGGACACCAAGATTTGACCCGGCGGTGGAAGTACCCAAGGATGTTCTATTCTGGGTCAGACTTCCCAATCTCCCAATCCACTGTTGGAACCCCAATTTGCTCTAGCCAATCAGAAATGGGCTTGGTCAATATATTGACAGGGCAGACCCCAAGCACCAATACTCCTGCATGCGCATCTGTGTGGAAGTGGACCTAGAGGTGGGTCTTCCAGAGGCAATCAAGTTAAAGGTTGGAGATTGGAAACACTACCAGAAGCTTGACTATGAACAACTGTCATTCAAATGCAGGGGTTGCCATGAATATGGCCACTTTTAGAGAAACTGCCCTAAAAACCCAAGCAAGGAGAAGGACAATGTAGAAGGCTGGAAATAGATCAGAAAAGGGAAAACTTCAACCAGAGAAAAAGGACCAAGGAACAAAAATGCAATCCCTGCATAGCCCAAGGAGCAAGGGAAACTTCCAGAAACATTGACAGAGAACAGTTTCAGAGCACTAGACCTAGGACATGTAGAGAAAACAGCAGGTGAAACTTCCCAGGAAGTTCTAATAGTTGAAGCGAAGCATGAGAAATCAACGCCAAAAACCAGAGAGATGCAGATGCCAGAAAGGGAGGAAGAGCAATGAAATACTATCGTAAGAAATAACATAGAACCGGACGTGGAAGAAGGAGAGGTATCCTCAGATAGTGACAACGACGGCCCAAGTGACACCATGGTCACCCAAAAAAAAACAGGCAGAGGAAGGAAATCCAAGAAGGAAGAAAGAAAAAAGGAGACATATAAAGACGTCTTAAGTGGCTCGTAACCAACAATCAGATAGTTGATCAATGTAAGGTAGACAAGGAAGCATTCCAGGGCTCCCCAAGGAGCCCATACATCCCCCCCAGGTAAATCATGAAACTAACATCCTGGAACTGTAGGGGTTTCGACAGCAGAATAAAGGAAGAAGCACTTAAAGATATCATCAGAATTTCAAAGTCTGAGATCCTTCTAGTCCAGGAGACCAAGATGGAAGAGCAAGACTTCCTCAACACAACAAAATCACTCTGGAAAACAAGCCAAGGAATAGCAGAAAGCGCAAGAGGAGCCTCAAGAGGTCTAGGCACCCTCTAGAACACTATGAAGTTTTGATCTAATCAAATATGAAACTTGCACGCATTGGATCTACACCAGCCTTCTACACAAAGAATCGGGTTGACTGGTAAGCCTCTTCAATCTTTATGTGCTGGTCCTTTTGGAGGAAAAAATAACTTGTTGGGACACTCTAAAATATTACCTGCTACTAAATGATCAGGAAAATATCATTATTGGGGGGGGCTTGGATGTGACCCTAGCTGCGGCTAAGAAAAAAGGGGGCTCCCTTGTGTGAGACCTGGTAATATAATGGGTAGAAGATATCATGTTAGAGTGGGAGCTGGAGGATGTCAAACCAGCTAAAGGGAAATATATGTGGTCAAATAAGCAGGTAGGACCGGGGCACATTGCAGCTAGGCTAAACAGGTTCTTAGTCCAAATCTCCTTTATGCTCCTGGGCCTCACTCTCTCCTCTATTATTCTCTCGCACGTTGTATCAAACCATAAACCAATCATGTTAGAAGTTGCACATGAAAAGAATCTTGGACCAATCCCCTTCAGATTTAGCCTAGTCTGGCTCCACTATGAAGGCTTCCATGACCTAGTCACCAAAATATGGAATGAAACAGTAAGAGGCTTAGCATTTTTTGTCTGGGAAGAAAAACTCAGGAGACTAAAGGTAGTGTTAAAGTCCTAGGAAAAAACCTAATCAAACCCAATAATAATTCCTCAAGAAGCCCAAAAATAGCTCAAAAAACACCAGATGGAAATGGACGATCAGGAAATCACCCAAGAAACCTTACTTCAAGAAGACCAAATCCAAAGGAAATGGCATCAAGCCTGTAGAGAGGAGGAAAAGTAATGGCAACAGAAATCCATAAGCCTATGGTTGGAAGCAGGAGATAAAAACACTAGCTACTTCCACAAACAAGTTGAGGCAAGAAAGTAGTTCAAGAAAGTCACAGAAATTCAGGTTCAATATCAAATAATAACAGACTTTGAAGGCATAAAAGAAACAGCGATAGATGCCTTTGAAACTCTATACATAGAAACTCAAAGGTCTGCAATAGATCCCAAAGCCTACCTGCTATCTCTAGCCCCGACCCTAATCCAAGATGAATTCAACAACAATCTAACCAAGGTAGTCAATTAGCAAGAAATAAAAGAGGATCTTGATCAAATGAGCCCAAACAAAGCTCCAGGGCCAGATGGCTTCATATCTAGATTCTATCAACACAGCTGGGATATAATAAAATCAGACTTTACAAAATTGATTCAGAAATCTCAAAGATGCAACAAGATTGGAGGAGGAACAAATTCGTCTTTCCTTGCTCTTATTGCGAAAGAAAAAGGAGCAATCAATTTTGGAAGGTTCTGACCAATCTCTCTTTGCAACACAAGTTACAAAATCCTCACAAAAATAATAGCCAACAAAATTAAAAAAATTCTCCCTGAAATCATCCCGGCAAATCAAGGAGGATTTGTAAAAGGCAAACATATAGTAGACAACATCATCCTAGTTCAGGAGGCCCTGCACTCAAGCATTTGAAGGAAAGACAAAGGTATGATTATAAAGCTCGATCTTGCTAATGCATTTGATAGAGTTAGGCATAACTTTCTGTTTAAGGTCATGGAAAACTTTGGTTTCACTCCAGCCTTTATAAACTGGATAAAAGCTTGCATTGGTTCCCCTTGGATAGCCCCACTAGTGAACGATCAGGCAACTAAGTTATTTCAAGCCTCCAGAGGTCTTTGGCAAGGTTGCCCCCTTTCTCCGCTTCTTTATGCCATCCAAGCCTCAGTACTGAGCTTCCAACTGCATCATAGCCAGACAAATAACAATCTTCTTGGCTTGAGGATAGCCCTAGGGGTAAAAGACATCAATCATGCCCAATTTGCGGATGACACACTGCTGTTGGGAGGAGAGAGTATGTAGACAGCGAAAAAATTTTAAAAAGAGTTAGATGTCTACATGGAAATCTCTGGCAGTGTGATAAGCCTAACTGAAAGTAATATCTATGGATGGAATATTATGCCAAGGGAAATGCTATATCTCTCAAGAGTACTTGGAATGGAAGGTTGCACCACCTGGGATGCTTTTAAATACTTGGGAGTCCCAATTTTCAAATCCAATCCAAAGGCTGCACAATGGACCCCGCTGATAGACAAATTAAAAAACAGAATAAACTCTTAGGGTGCAACCTGGCTAAACCTTGTAGGTAAAGTGGTCCTCATCAAATAAGTACTAGCGAGCATTCTAATCTACCAAATCTCCTTATTACTGGCCCCGGTTACCATGATTCAGAAAATCGAAGCGCTGCATAGAAGATTTATCTGGGAAGGAGGGAAGAAGATAGGGAGAAAATTGCATCTAATAACAAATCCCTTCTTAGAAGGATGCCTCCAACTTAAAAACATTCATACTCAAAATTTAGGTTTAGGAGCAAAGATTCTTTGGAACCTAATCACCGGGAAATCCTCATGGAGTAAAAGAGCACTTTGGAAGAGGTACTTTCGAGGCCCAATGAAAAGATGCCTAGATTGTCCAGCCTCGGTGGAGAAAGGATCCCCAATTTTCTCTCTGTGCTAGAAGTGTTGAAACACTATAGATCACACCCCACATGGATACCAGGTAATCGTAAGGAAATCAATGTTTGGGAAGACTCAATCATGGGAGATCCACCACTAGGCTCGGGGCAGGGTCTTGACTGGCTTAAAGCGTGGATGAGAACTCAGAATTTTAAAAGTATGTGGGACATCTCAATCTGGGGAAATGATGAGAGAAACTTGGATAAGGTGGGAAATCGCTAATAGACCTCCTTAGCTTGAAGAGGAATGGAACATTATGAAGTACTGTTTGCAAGGGAAATACACCCTAAAGGAAAGGAATAAAGACAAGAGAGGATGGGGAGCACTATCTGGAATTTACACTACAGCAGTAGGGTATCAACACACAGCAGCAGTCCCTAACATCCCTCCATATCCGACAATCTGGAAATCCATATGGACTCCCAAGTCCATCCCAAAGATAGATATGTTTGTATGGAAAATGGCACATAGAGGTATACTAACTAAAGAAAATCTAAGAATAAGAGGATGGAAAGGCCTTTACAGATGCCCCCTTTGTTAACAAGAAGAGGAAACCACAGACCACCTGCTTCTAAATTGCATTTACTCCAAGGAGGTGTGGCAGTTGGCCCTTGGACTGCAACCAAACTCTCTCGTTTTGCCTCAAGAGGTCACCATCCTGCTCAAAAATTAGAGTTCCCTTTGTCTCTTTCAGAAAGAAAAAAAGGATCAAATCTCCACCCTTTAGAGAACTCTCCCAAAATTCATTTTCCAAAATATTTGGCTTGAACGAAAAAACAGGTTATTTAGGGAGACCAAAAGTAGCCCAGCTCAAGTTGCAACAAAGACAAAGGCCTATTTTGGTGAGAGTGCCCCCTACTTCTGCAAAGCAAAGAACTCAAGGCCTTTAGAGGTGGAAGAGAAACATTGGATTAAACACTTCAAACTCCGAGACCAACAGCAGCAAACAAGCAACAATTCACTCCAAGAAATCTAGAAGGAGGATCAGGATTTTGAAGAATGGAGAGAAAGGAAAATAAGCATATTTTTTTCTTTGATGGGGCCTCCAAAGGAAATCCAGGTCTGGCAGGAGGAGGAGGGGTCCTGGTAAGCCCCGCTGGACACCTAGAACTCAGATTTGCCTGGGAACTTGGAATAGAAACCAACAACAGAGCAGAATCTTTGGCCCTCTGGCAAGGGCTAAATCAAGCTATTATACACAACGCCCAAGATCTGGTGATAATAGGGGACTCCCGGTTAATAATCCAAGCTTTGATCCTTCGTAAAAGAGTCAAAAATGAAAAATTCCAACACATACTAGAGAAAATCCATCTTCTCCTCAGAAATCTATGAACTTATCAGCTATACCATGTACTCTGACATTTGAATGCATCAATGGATGCAGAGGCCAACAAAGGAGCCATCTCAAGCAATGGAACCTTATAGTTAAATGGAACCATGACTAGCTTGGAGCTACCGTGAGTCTAGGGAAAAGAATCTGGGAGATCATAGGGAAGTGAGTTGGAAAATGGAAAAGTCACATGTTTGGACCTGCAGGGGTGAATCCAAGGCAATCAATGATAAGACGGATGTCAAAAATGAGGGATTTATCCATCATTTGGTCATTGAAACTTCAGAAAAGGCCAAGACTCCAGCAAATTACCCATGCTTCCCAGATCGCTCGAATCAGTTGGGTTCAGCGAATCTGGAGGAATTTGCAATTATAAGGAGAAGCAGGAAAGGGCCTTCTCATACCAGAAGCATATTAAGGCTAGGCAGACAGCAACACAGAGGCAGAGTGGCCAAAGGCAAGAGATGTTCTTGCAGCTGCAGCAACTCAGAAGAAGCAAGGAAGGCGATGGCGTCCAGTTCAGGAACCAATCCCACGATGGAGGAAAGGCTCAAATCGCTGGAAGAAGACCTGAAGCATCTCAAGCACCTGCTAAACAATGAAGATGATTTTCTCTAGAACCTGGACATCGATGCAGGTAGGCGACTGTAAACGCTTGAAGTAGACATCACCTCAACTAAATTTGGGCTCTCATAGGAGTTGGGACACCTCCACAAAGAACTCAAAGAACCAAAGCAGGAACTTGAAGACAGAGTCAACAAATTGAAAGAGCAAATGGAACAACCAAACAAAGACTGGAAGTAGGAGCATGATCTATCCAAGAAGGGGGGTCCAAAGAAATTTCGTTAGTAGTTCAAAGGCCAGGAATGGGTATTTTCAAATAAATATGTGAGGAAGGCATTTTGTATAGAAGCCTCTACATGTTGTGAATCTTTTAGCTTTAAAATTCCATCACCAGGAAGGTGAGTATAACCTCCTGGCCTTGTAACAGCTTAGTAAAGTTTGGCTCACCTCTTTTGTAATAGCACCAGTGGCTTCACCACTACTTTCCTATAATTAAAAAACCATTACCCGTTATTGTCAAAAAAAAAAAACAAACAAACAAACAAGGAAACTTACATAATGTTTCACTCATATTCCATGGCA
The DNA here is from genome assembly GCA_032191745.1 of Picea mariana. Taxonomy (NCBI): domain Eukaryota; kingdom Viridiplantae; phylum Streptophyta; class Pinopsida; order Pinales; family Pinaceae; genus Picea; species Picea mariana. The sequence continues at coordinate 1,846 of JASDQU010227632.1, read as the reverse complement.
ACCAGTATTGGAATGACGATCCCCTCCAATCCAATGGATGCTCTTCACTACAAGGAGAACACCTTCTAACAGAGGTTTTTAGTGTAAACAAAATTTGGCAAAACTTTCAAAAAAACCTCTGCTACAACCTCCTCTATTGGATGTGGAGGTTTTAGCAGTTGTTCCATATAAATAAATAAAAAATAGGCGGGTGGAGGTTGTAGCGGAGGTTTTTTATCGATGATTTTCATTTCCAACTGCACTGGTGTGGTATTCAAAAAATCACATAGGTACGTTAATATAATAAATGCATCTGTACATTAATATAATTTCTAGGAAATCCATTAGGGATGCTTCTAATGAGCCCTTAAAACTCGATAAGATAAATACATACAAAGCCCTAATTAAAAAGAAAAAAAGATACTATATCAATAAAAGGCAAGAGCAAATTTCACAACTATACAAGTTGTATCCTAAGAAGTTCTAGAGCCAAATTCTAAAATGCAATACTAAAGAAAATAATAGGATTCCCTTAATGGACTGTAATTCCTACTTTAAAAGTCTTTACAAGTTCTCTAATTCCATCGACACCATTCCTATTGTCCCTACAAAGGAAGAAGTTTTT
>JASDQU010227631.1:3426-17303 GCA_032191745.1 Picea mariana | reverse complement strand
TACTAACCCTTTTCCAAGTATTTTGGTAGATGAGTCATCTCCAAATGAAAAATTTCCACCCTTTTTATTCAAGCTAATGAATTTGTTTTGATCCTCAGTCATGTGTGAAGAAAATCCGTTGTCTATGTACCATTCATCTTCTTCTTTACACTCTTTGGAGATCAATTATATTCAACATTCTTCATTGTTTGTAATTTCTTTCCTTCTCCATACTATGGTTGGATTAGGGACATCTGGCATAGGAGAATCTTCTTTCATATCTCTACAATATCATTCTTTGTGACCAAGATTATTACATTTGTAGTATACAATATTTTGGTCCATCAACAGGGAAAATGGATTATAACTTTTGTTGACAACTCAACGAACATTTCCATATCTACTATTTACACCATTCATGTTTCTTGCATAATTTTCCCTTTCATTTATTCTGCAATTGATTGCTTTATGTTCAAAATTTCCACAAGTATAACAATGACCAAGAAAAATATTTTCATACCTATTAGAAGAGGATCTTCTTGGTGTTTCATTCCTTTTGAATCTTGATATTTTATTTCTCTCATACCTGACAAGAGATGGTCTTCTATCTTGTTCTTCAACTTCTTCTGGAGAGTTAGTTCCATCCTTTTCATCTTCCTTCAAATTGACATTGTATCCTAGTCCTGTCTTGTTGTTCGTCGATCTTTGAATTCTAAAGATTTCATCTAACTTTTCAGTGCTTCTTTCAAACTTCTCCAACTTCTCTATTGTCAATATTAGTTCCCCTTTTCTGTGATCCAATTCTGCTTTCAATTTCTCATAACCTTCTAATTGTTCCTTCAAGCTATCAATATTCTTTTCAAGCTTCTGATTCTCTTCTTCACAAATACTCAATTCACTTCTTAGCCTTCTAGTTGTGTTTCTGAGCTTGCTATTTTTAGTTTCTACATCCTTCAATTTTCCAAGAATCTCATCTTCTTGTTTGCTTTCTATATTGTTTTTGTTTCCCCAAAAAGAATCAAAGCTTGTTTCTTCATCAGATTCTTCTTCATAAATGACTTCTTCTTCTTTAGAATTCTTTTGATCATAATTATGGGTTTATTGGGTTATGAAGAGGACTTAATCTACATGTTTTTCTTCTTCATCACTCTCATCTGAAGAGGTGCCATCATCCATGGAGTAGAAACTCTTTTTCTTGTTGAAGCTTCTTTTTTCATAATGGCATCTTTCAACAATATGTCCTACTCTACCACAATTAAAACATTTGATAGGAGACTTACCTTTGTATCTACTGGATCCCTTCTGAAGCCTTCTTACAAAATTTGTTATTTCTTCATCAAGGTCACAATCTGATCTTTCTTCTTCCTTGTGTTTCGTGTCTTTTGTCTTATTTATGGATTTAAAGGCCCATTGCTTATATGGCTGGTCAATTTATGTACCTATTATCACTTCATATGCTATGAGAGACCCATGTAATTCATCCATTGTCATTTTGGTCAACTCCCTAGTTTCCTCAATGGCGGAGACCTTAGCATCATATTTCAAGAGGATGCAATATCTTCATTTTCATCAAATCTGAGAAAGTAGTATGCAATATCTTCCTTTTCATCCATCTTCAAGTTTTCAAACTCTGCTCTATGTTGTTGAAGCTTGACTTACTTGACTTTAGGATCACCCTCATAAATTGTTTTGATTTTGTACCATACCTCTTTAGTTGTGCTGCAACCCATCACTTTGCTTGCAATAGTTGGTGTCAATGCTCCTAGAATAACATGTCTGGATTTTGAATTGCAATTCATTGACTTCTTATCATTTGGATTGGTTGGAGAATTATTTGGGATTACATAGCCATTTACAAATGTGTACCAAATATCCACTCCCAAAGCTGTCAAGTAAGCCTACACTCTATCACTCCAATATGCATAGTTGCTTCCATCAAATCTTGGAATCCCATTTTGAATGTGTTCTTCCATTTCTGCTTAGGATCTTCCTTCCAATGGTTAAACCGTACTGAAGGTAGCCTGGTCTGATTTCGATTGTTGATACTGAGAGGGGGGGTGAATCAATATCAAGTACAATTGAAACACTTTTTCAACTTATACTTCAACCAGATTATATATTCAATTATAGCTGAACTCCACAAATACTCCTAGCACAATTGCAAACCCACTTATGCTAGCTCCACCATACTTGCTTGGATGATAAAATGAAAGTCTTCCATGTATACTTATACTTTTTATGACACTCTATTTTTACATTAGGGCCGACCTGTGACTTTCTTATTTTGTAATTCTTTTCTTTAATTATCTTCATGGACGACCTGTAAATTCACATGTTCGTCTTCAAAAAATCATTTCTCCTCAACCATGAGGATCCACGTGATGTGCCACCTATCACCGAAAATGGCATGATGTATACTATCCATCCCTGGGTGTTGTATCTGCATGTGTATTGTCCTTCATTTCAAAATACCTTCATCAACTATGGGGTCCAAAACCAATGACTAGGGTTGACATCAATGACAACAACCAATCTTCCAACAAAAATTCAGGAGTAGTTGTTGACTAGTTTAATGTCAAAGCACAGTTGGATAATGTTCTTTTTTCACCTTGGCAATGCCAAATTAGAGATCTTTAGGAGTCACATAATTAAATCTCTATTGAACACATTTATAGAAATTTTAATCAACATGTTGATCTCCTTTCGAAGGAAGCACTTAGTCTAGCAGAAGGGATTTTGGTTGGTAAAGATTTTCGTGGTGGGGTCAAGCCTAAAACATTTCGAAGAATTATCTATTGATGGGTGACTATTAAGCCTAGATTCATATAATGATTGTAGTCTCTTGTTCTTGCTATGTTTGGTGAACAATGTTGGATCTAATCATTTATGTTCTATTGTCAATATGTTGTAAATACGTTCATAGATAAGTGTTAGTTTTTAATGTAGTCCTTTTCTATTCTTGCCATAAGTATTTCAGGTCTTTATGAGAAAACCAACATTCCTCCTAAGTTGGTTAAGTCAGAATATTTTTATTTCTTTGAAATAGCAAATATACTATTTTTTTCTTTGAAAAAAAAAAGATTAGCTTTAATTCTATCACCCTCACCATCTCTTCTACAAATTGTAGCATTAGGAATTCCAAGCATAAAACTTTTAAAAGTGACAAAAAAATGTTTGTGCTATCTTACAAAGGGGTGATATAGGGTTCCCCCGTCTACGTGCCCATGCTCTAAGTAATGCTTCCAAGTTGTTGACCTATTAATTATTCTTCTCTTTATGCCTTTGCATTTCATGCAAGTGCAATAACATTTCCCATTCCCAATATTAGAAAGTTTCGGATGATTCTTAAATGGTTTATCATGATTGCTTGTATGCATAGAATAATTACATTCAAGATTAATATATGTGGTGATAGCCAATGTTTCATGGATTACAAACTATATATAAGCCAATTGGTTGGATACATCAATGCCTAAGTTAAATTTATTTGACATTCTCTCCTATTTCAAAAAAATATTCAACTCATTCATTAGTACAATAGGAATACATTCAAAGAATTTCAAACATAGACAATTGATCAAATGATATGAACAAATTTTAATCAAATAAAATTCTGACTATGGGTTGCAAGATTTCCATGTAGTATTATGTCACCTAATCCCAATTACTCAGAAAAAAAAAATACGATTATTTTCTTTTGCATGACTATCTTTTCAATGACGTGAGAAAAACTTTACCAGTAGACATGTGAAAAGTATAAAATAATAATCAATAAAAAAAATCCCATAATAGAGTGTGCATATGGAAATGTAATGTCAGTTAAACAATGTTATGTGTCTAACATCGGTTAAGTGGTGTTTGTTGGAGGAAACATAAAAAAAAAAAAAAGAGATGGATTTCACATTTTTCACCGATATTCAATGTTAAAAAGTTTCTTTTTAACAAATATCGATTCAAAAGTCATATTTTGTTCCCAAATATAGTAATGTAATCACTTACACTGCTAGGAACTATCATGGACAATATCCCGAAGGTTTCTTAGTTTAACCTTAAAATCGAATGGCGACTCTACTCTCATCTTTTCCCCTTTTAATTGTGTGTCTCACTACCCCGCATCGCATGTTGCAGCACAAATACATTCATATGCTACAACTTGGGACTTAATAATTCCAAACCTTTTAAAATAGATTATCAAAGTTCAATCATACTAAATACTAAAAACATTCAATATTTAATAATGTGAATTTAAAATGTTATTTCCTTATTGAATAATATGAATTTAAAGGTGGTTTTCTTCTTGAATGATCATGGTGGAAATTATATAAAATAATAATCGCAATTTTAAGTGTATTTATAGATTATCAAAGTTCAATCATACTTAATACCAAAAACATTCAATATTTAATAATGTGAACTTAAAATGTTATTTCCTTATTGAATAATATGAATTTAAAGGTGGTTTTCTTCTTGAATGATCATGGTGGAAATTATATGAAATAATAATCGCAATTTTAAGTGACATTGTAACAACTTAAAAATAATGTTAAATTTAAATAGGAATTTCAAGCTTTTATTTAAAATCATTTACAAATATTTAGAGCAAAACATTCTATCCAAATGACCAAGCATGTAAAAATTTAAACAAATAAAGTTTTAAATAAAGTTGAATCAATAAATATGTAAAAATTAAATAAAGATCCACAATAATCATATGTAGTGTTGATGAACAAATACGAGACACACTACCCTTAAGATACATCCCTCACCTCTAAGAATGTGATTTTATTATATTTTTAAATATACCCTACCACAAACATTTCACATGTCTTTGGTTCCTCTAAATCCCCCTCACAAAATGTTTGCATTAATTGCAAATACCCTTAATTTATTAGATGTCAAACATGGATTATTATATACCACAAGGCCTTCTGCAATAATGCCAATGAGAAAAATAAAACCTGGACTATCTCAAAACGAAAAAGACTAATCACTGACAAGTATGTAGATTTGTCGCTTATGCCTTCATGCAATGAGATCTAGCTATATGAGATAAAATCCTCCCATATTGCACAAGCAAAAGGAAGCCACGTTTCTTATTTTTGTTCATTCACTTTGTCGTTACTTCATCATTGCAGGATTATTTTTATAAAATAAAAAAATTAGAATAATAATTGTAATTTTGGGGCGTTGTTTAATTGTTTTATGAAATAGTTTGTTTTTGTTGAAATCCAACGACATAAATCTATTCGAAATCACTATTTTGTTTTGTTTAAAATTTTTTGGGTATTTGGATTATACATAAATAATCACTCAAATCTACGAATTTAACATTTTCTTGCCATATTTCGGACAAATGGTCTCAATTTTTCTTCCAGAGAAGAGTCATTTCGTAGAATGTTTAGATTACGGCTTTTGGATGGCCATAAGCTCGTGAGTCTTTTATCACATGAACTTATCAGAGTCCTGTGGGTTTGTGGTTTCTACCTAAGACTGTATTTTTTCCCGATCTCTCTCATTTTCGAAGACCAAGTCGGTTGTCCAAATCCTCGATCATGCTAGCCATAGCCACGGACACAAAGCTCAACTTTCCTAACAATCCATTTTAGGATTGAAGCACAAGAGGAAGGCGGTTTTAAATTTTCAACGGCGGAGATCCATCAGGCAAATCGATCGACAACATGCATTCTTTCAGAAGGTCAAAATTCCGTGAAGTATAACTCCAGAGAAAAAGCCCGAAGATCAAAGGTTGGGCAAATATTGAATCTGGGTGGTGGATCTTATTGGGAGATATCAATGGTGGAATATTATTGTGGGAATTGGGAGTTCGAAATGTTGTTAAAATTGTTCGTCAAAAATCCGACGTCCCGAAGTTTCGAAGACCCGAAGCGTTGAAGCACCGAAGTCGCGAAGTGCCGAAGTCCTGAAGCGCCAAAGTCCCAGAGTGTCGAAGCACGTGACACACTCTCATCAAGCATGACGCGTGGCACTCTTTTCGGGTCATTCTGTCATGGCCATGTCACCCTCCTTATCATGACACATCAGCAGACGTGACATCATATGGCATCATCTGGACAACCCATCAGCGGGGACATGTGGTTGAAATCCGTGAGCTCTGGATAAAGGCCCAAACTAATCCTTGGTCATTCAATTCATGAGGACATGCGTCAGTATATCGCTAGCTCTGGGTAAAGGCCTTTGGGAGCCCAGGTTTGAGATTTTATTTCCCGAAGTTCGAAGACTTGAAAAGCGTCTCAGCCATCGATCTCAGAGAACCACATGTCATCAGATTCTCATCTTCAGAGGTTTTACTTAGAGGGAAATGGAGTTTGAGAATTGAAATTCCCAGAGGCCGATCCGCGAAGCAAATCTCGGTCATTGTTTTGAAGGGGAAGATCTGATCCGTCAATCTAAAAAGCGTCATAGCTGAGCTGTTGATCAGAGGGCCTAATATTAGATCGCAAGATCAACAATCATGCCAAATTGTGGAATCGGAAGGTGCACACATTTTAAAATCTTAGGGGCAGGTTGCAATCAAAACTATGGTTTTTAGAAAGGGACATGTGGCGGTTCGTGGTGAATTGCGGAGACAAAAGCAGTTTTATTTCAGACCACCCTTGGTAGTGCCCACAATCACGCAATTGTGTAGGGTCATGGCCCTAGGTCATAATGAAGATGGAGTGATAGAGAGGAGCTACGCCAAAGGCCAAAAGTGCCTGTATTGGTCACAGAAGAAGATCTGCATGGCCTCAAGGCATCATGATTGAATCAAAGAAGTCGTGAGCACCGCCTCGAACATTCATGGGTGTCAGGCCTCATCCTGATCCCGATAAAAGGTATTTATTGAAGATGGGGGCGGCAGTTTAGACCTCATCTCACCCTATAAATTGAAAACATGCAGAGAGCGAACGTAAAGGTAGACTGTCAATCTGAAGCTTCCTTATGGACAAATTTTCCTGTAAGGCACATAACTATGCCTGGCTCGCGTCTGACATAAGGAGGCCTACACAATCTGATGGAGCAGACACCAACCGAAGCTTTGAATGCAAGGATTCGATCACACTCCTGGTGGTTGCAGCAATTCTGAGTATATATAGGCAGTTTTGATATTTTGTTAGGGTCGAATGGTTGAGCTAGGCTCCCTACTATTGTAATGTTTTGATGAAGAACATTGGTTCTCTGGTTATGTACTTGATTTGAGACTTCTTGATTAATCTAAGTCATCTTTCTTACCCCATCTTATTTACCTATGATATTGAGAGAGTTCATGAATGATTGATTCACATGAATTGTTGTAATTGTATTATGATGAATGTTTGATTATAGTGTTGTTATGATTTCTTTCATTTTCCTTGAAATTTGAATCCAAGAGTATCTTGTGTTTGATTTTTTCCTCCTTAGGCTGCTTGAAGACCTGACATCCATAGCAAACCTCTACACCTTTCTCACCAAAGTCTTCCTTCTCCTCACCTTTACTCCAACTTACTGACTGAAGTTAATCCAAGACCTCAATTTCTTATGCATGCTAGTCCAGATTTATGAGTTAGAACATTATTATCATTGAGTCTTCTCCATTTGACCTTTTAAAACTCAATTACACTCACATAAATTGATGGGTATTGGGCTTACCTTCTATGCAATCTGAAGGTGACTTCTAGTGCTAACATTTTTGGCACCATTGTCGGGGAACGAATTGAAGACATTTCCCTGGGATAGAATGACAAAGAAACTCTAATTCTGAAGGTGTATTAGATATCAGTACCATTGAAGATTACAACTTGCACCTGGCGACTCCACTGTTTTGAATCCACTGTTCAGTTCTAGCTCCTAAAGGCAGACACATGAGGTCCACTCCACTGCTACCTCTAGCAACACCTGAAGCTGACCCAGAGAATTTTTCTCGAGAAGGTTTTTAGCAGCTGCTTTCTCAGCTTGAAATTTCCTTGGGAGATTGACAACGATTAGATCTAGTCTTTGATGGTGAACAAAGACCAAACACATTGAGACTGCATATCATTCACCTGGTGAATCCATGATTAAAGGATCCAGTGGCGACTCCACTGTTTTGAAATGGAAAAAATCTTGGCTCAAAGGTTTGCTCCCTTCAATTTTTTTGTTGTTCCTGGTTTTCCTAATGTTGTTCCGATCACACTCCTGGTGATTGCAACAATTTTGAGTATATATAGGCAATTTTGATATTTTGTTAGGGTCAAATGGTTGAGCTAGGCTCCCTTCTATTGTAATATTTTGATGAAGAACACTGGTTCTCTGGTTATGTACTTGATTTGAGACTTCTTTATTAATCTAAGTCAGCTTTCTTACCCCATCTTATTTGCCTCTGATACTGAGAGAGTTCATGAATGACCGATTCACATGAATTGTTGTAATTGTGTTATGATGAATGTTTGATTATAGTGTTGTTATGATTTCTTTCATTTTCCTTGAAATTTGAATCCAAGAGGATCTTGTGTTTGAGTTTTCCCTCCTTAGGCTGCTTGAAGACTTGATGTCCATAGAAGACCTCTACACCTTTCTGAATAAATTCTTTGTTGTACTCACCTTTACTCCAACTTATTGATTGAAGTTAATTCAAGACCTCAATTGCTTGTGCATGCTAGTCCAGATTTCTGAGTTAAAATGTTATTATCATTTATTCTTCTCCATTTGACCTCTTAAAACTCAATTACACTCACATAAACTAATGGGTACTGGGCTTACCTTCTATGCAATCTGAAGGTGACTTCTAGTGCTAACAGATTCGACGTATCTTACACAAGTATCTGACATAGGATAGGCTCATGTAAAAGGAAAGTCTATCTGGTGCAGAAGCCTTGCAACCCTCCTTTCACCAAAAAGGTGAGATTGTGGTGTAATAGCTTCCGTCGGGACCGATTATAGGATCGCTAGAACATGAGACGAATAATAACTAGCCTGTTGCACAGTGTTCAAAACAACGACAACTAGTATATACATCATCAAATCACTTTAATATATATATATATATATATATATATATATATATATATATATATCAAGATATAATCGATGTGTATATACCAATTACCACAACATTAAATACTGCACAACCGATTGATTATTACTCACCCAAAACGTGACCCCTTAATTTTTAATTTGTAAAAAGACAATGTTGTCACTCTCGGGCGCAATCAACGAGGGCGAACATTATCCACCCGTCAAGGAGGTCCAACCAAGAAGAATCCAGGCTGTAGCATGAATGTACGTAATCATTGGTAAATCCTATTTGTCATATAATTGACCAGTGGAATAAAGTTATACCATAAAGTTATATTTGTCATAAAGTTATACCATAGGAAATAGGAGTCCATGTGGGTTAAGAGGGAAGTAAACATAATGGTAATGGAAATTTTATAAAATTAAAATTTTGGAAAAATGTTATGCGAGTGAGTGAAAGTTATGCCATATGATGTTTTTTATTTTTTTTAATGGTTGAGATGATAATTGAGATTCCATAAAAGCATTTACAAGATTTCAACCAATAACCAACTAGGTAGAGAATACAATAACTAACTAGGTAGAGAATAGAGATTAGGATGAAATATATGAAAATTATTTAAAAGCAAAATTTTGGAAAAATGTTAGTTTTATTATTAGTCCCTATCGAAGGTAATGTGCGACTATAGCGTTCGATCATTAGTTGAATTGTATTAGTAGTTGAATTGTATTAGTTTAGAGTTGATTTTAATTTATTTATTTTTCCAATGTTAAACATAGGAAGGTTTGAATAATATATTTAATTTAATTAAAATAAATTAAAAAGATTTATTTTTCTACAGTATATTTGGACTGCAACTTCCACCTCTTATTGCAGTTGTCTAGGTGACCATAGACTGTATATATCACATTTATATTACTTGGGTAGGCACTCATTTATATTACCCACTGGATTACTCTATGTGACCACGAAATGTATATATTACATTTATATTACTTGGGTAGGCACCCATTTATATTACCTACTGGATTACTCTATGTTTGATAGTAACCAACAGGGGATCATGGTGTGACTCTAATTTATTGACTTGCTGTGAGCGTTAACACTTCTTCTGCATTAATACTTTTGTCAGGGCTTTAAATGTAATGCAACCACTTCTCTGAAAAATGCAGTCATGTCCCCATCGCTGCTGTCTAGACAGGGCCGCTTTTACAAGATGGGGAAATCGATCCATATTGCAGTCACTGTTTCCACCGTCTAGACAGGGCAAGCATTATTCACCATGCACTAAACCAATCATTAGCTTAGTGTATGATTTCCTAGGTAATAAAATGTACAGGTACAGTTTATGCACTTTTCATGCCCATCCAAATTTGAAGGTGATGCCTTAGTTATCCATGGGAACTCCGACAACTCCATTCCCGTCAACCCTCACTCGGTGCTCCATTCCCGTCAACCCTCACTCGGTGCGGTCTCACTGGCAACTCAACTGACAACCACCCTTATTATTGCCTTAATTTCCTACAGCACCACCAAATCCTTGAAGTAGATCTACTATCCTTCCGCTTTAATATTTTCTATCAACCATTTCGGGTTAATATTTGCTACCCACAAGAAATTTGGGAAATCTCTAAGCCCGCAGCCGAGCTCTATCAGTAGGCTTTTTGGGGAGATCTAAGCTAGCAGCCGAGCTCTATCAGTAGGTCTCTCGATAATCTGGTAATCCATTAAACATTTTCATTCTCTTTCCCATGAACATTGATGCTGGTTTTTTGATATCAATATGTATCTTGGATTTTTGATATCAATAGGTTTGGGAGATCTAATTTGACCACTTCCACTCTATAAGCAAGAAATTTGGAAGATCTAAGCCCGCAGCCCAGTTCTATGAGTAGGTTTTTTGGGAGATCTAAACTAGCAGCCGAGCTCTATCAGTAATAATCCATTAAACGTTTTCATTCTCTTTCCCATAAGCATTGATGCTGGTTTTTTGATATCAATATGTATCTTGGATTTATCTCTGCATAATTTTACATATCCAGCTGAACATATGCTATATGTTTGACGCTAATAAAGCCCTCGATTGAAGACTGATAGATAGTTAAAATTGTTGTTTAAAATTGCCCTGCCCTGCCCTGCCCTTCCCTTCCGCCCAGAATCTGTGCTAGCCATGCCACACTACCTATGGAACGCGGGGGAAACAACTTATTTGAATGCTTGCATGAGATTTTTCTGGGTTGAATTCCCAGTCAATTTGTATGAATGGCTGGAAAGTCTCACAGAACAACATCGTCGTTGGTTTTCAAGATCGAGAATTTCACCCACAACTTTAACTTGCCAAGTACCTGTTGGAAATGGTATCTTAGATCGAATTTTAGGGGTCATGGAGGGAGAATTGGTTACAACATTTGGTGCCATATCTCGACTGAGCTAACTGTCGAGACACAACTGTCGGCTCCATGAGTTGTCTACTTTTCTAAATTCTGAGTTTGAGCATATCAGAATGTATTACTGTTTAGTATTTATTGAATATAATGTATATAAATCGAATGTTGGTAGAGGTTAAATCTTTTCTGTACTGATTATTTGCATTGAATCAGAGAATAAAGAACTTAAATTAGCCGAATCATAAGTTTTTTTCTATTTTAATTTTTCATAAGCTAATTCTCCCTCAGTCGAGACATGGCACCAAATGTTGTAATCCCTTATAATTCTGGAATCCAATTCTCCCTCCATGGCCCCTAAAATTCGATCTAAGATACCATTTCCAACAGGAAGAATGATATAATCTGGCATCAAAGAGAAGGGTAATGGAATATCCACATTTAACCCCATTGTAACCCACCCTCTGAAGCTGGGAGTCTACTCACTTTCTAAAACCGAAGCTGACTCCCTGTGTACAAGAAGCTCTCCTTGCAAAGAAAACTGGAAATCGAATCCATCATTATGACCTGGAAGGCCTTTCAATTCTAAAACTAATCTGTTTGATGCTAATTGGAGGGAGTTGTTTGTGTGGAAAACCCTGCAACACAGATTTTTCACAGATATGGCTTACAACAATTCCAAAATTGAAAATAACCCATGTAGATATTAGATTTGGTAGCTTTCAAAAGATGAAAAACCAAAGAAATTGAAACTGGGTATTGTTTAAGAAGATTTTAAATCTGAATGAACTCACTTGACATCACAGAAGGGTATGGCCGTAACAGTGAAGATTGTGACAGGCCTCAGACGAGCTCGCCAGACATTGTCACCCAAATAGTTAATCCTCGAAGAATCCGGAAATGTAATCTTCACTATCCTCTCCATCTCTTTTATGTAATCTTCTCCTTTCCTAGCTCCTCCTTGTCTGAACGGAGCATCCACCTTTAGCTCTGACAATGCTGCTACTGCTTTTTTGGAGATTTCTTCTCATCTTAATCTTGTTAAAAGTAAGCAACGAATATGCGACTTTTAATTTTTAGTAAGAAACGAATGGTCAATTAATCTTACAAGAAATTGAAATAAAAAAATTAGATTGAAAAATTAAAATAGAAAAAAACTTACGATTTGGCTAATTTAAGTAACGCTGAAAGATATTGAAATAAATACTTAGAATACCGAAATAAAAAATAAAATTACAATGAAGTAATTAATTAAAACAGGTACCTGGCAAGTTAAACAAGCTAAAATATCATGGAATTAAAAAAAAATGAAAGATTAAAATAGAAATATACTTATAGTTCAATCAATTTAAGTAAAATCTTGAATTTGAGACATTTAATTTTACGTGAGAAATGAATGGTTGATTAATCTTAAATACTTATGATTCAGCTAATTTAAGTAACGTTTAAAGATATTGAAATAAATACTTAGAATACTGAAATAAAAAATAAAATTAGAATAAAATAATTAATGAAAATAAGTATCTGGAAATAAAGATGCAAAATATATGAAAATAAGTAAAGATGCAAAATATATGAAAATAAGTAAAGATGCAAAATATATGAAAAAGGTTATTTGATCATAAGTTTGAATGTATTGAAATATATTGGAATGTTTTTTTTATGAGATATATATGATAAATGTTATATTTAATGAATAAAGATGTAAAAGCAGTTTTCATATATATAGAATTATTGGAAATTTGTAGTCTAAGTTAAGATCTCGGGGATAGGTATCCAAACAACTCCCCATTATCATCTCTCACTGAAACTTATAAGTTGTGAAATAGGAAACCAAAAATCCTCTAAATCAAGCATTCCTACACCATAAGGCAGGGGGATACCCGTGAAGGGTCGTAGGCCAAGGTCTGGTTGTTTTATACATGCCTCCTTGAGTCACCCAACTCTTGGAAAGCATCCAACCCGTGACCCATTTCTTAGGCCAAAAATCTAAATGTCATGCTTGATCGAGGTAACTTAGTTGCCAAATCTAGGTTTTTCTACACAGGTGGCGGTTGTGGACTGCAATCGCACCTCAATCAAATTTTGAACAGTTGTTGGGAAATATCACCAGTACTTTCGGGATATGCCCCCTTCACCCCTCATTATAACTGATTGTTCATACCTTCACTAGTTCCTCTTCTAGTGGATTCATGCCCCACTGTTGAGTGCTTTTGGAAGGCCCTATGCTATTGAGAGGAAGGATGATACGTCTTTTAGGACACGTGCAAATTTATTTTTATTTCCCCACGCGGATAAACCTCATTACCCTACATTGATGATTGATTGGTTTTTTTTATGTATGATATCCACTATTGATTACATCCATCTTTGAGTAACATTGTTGAGTTAGTCCAAAAATACATAAAGCACTTGTTCATTTATTTCACTCATCGAAACTCACATACATATTTCTATCTAGTCCAACATCATAGGGGAGCCACAAAATCCCCGTTGTTCTAGACGCTTGTTGAATCTACCCCCAATATTGGAAGGTATCCCCA
>JASDQU010227630.1:0-15785 GCA_032191745.1 Picea mariana | reverse complement strand
AAAAGGAACCCCCGTGGAGTCCTCTTTAAGTTCTTTTCAGACTCTCTAAACATGAAAAGATAGCCGAGTGACCTTGCTATTTGCACGCTTGATAAAGTATTTGAAGAAAGCGTCTGGTGGGTGATAACTTATCTCTTTTTCGGTCTCACCAGACTATTTTACGAAAAAGGAACTGAGAGAGTTCTCTTTTAAGTGTTTTTCCAGACTCTATAATCATGAAAAATCTTCGAGTTTTCTATCTTTGGACTCGTTAAACAAACATCGACAGACCCGTAATGGGACCGAACCACTCCTCCTTAGGGTTTGTTAAACATACTCCGAAGGATAAGATTATATCAACAAGCATATGTTATCCTCCTCAAGCTTGCGTAAAAATAAAGAGGTACTTGCCAGAAATGGTGGGGGGGGAATTGGGGAAAGGATATGTTATCATCTTCATATTAATTGGTAGTAAGTGTTGCTCTTGAACATGACACCCCCTATTCATTATTTGAAGCCAGTTTGGGAAATCCATTTGTCTCTCATTCGATTTTCTACAAGGTCATTCCCTGTGTCGTCTTTGAGTCAATGCTACCAAATCATTGGTTGTGTCATTCATATGTTCAAGAGAAGTTTATCTGAAATCTTTATTGAGTTGGCCATCTACAGTTGTCCATTCTCTCCATGTTGGCCTTCCCTGGGTCTAGTTCAACTTACATCATACTCTGTTTCACCTTCAAAATCTGTTACTCATTTCATGTCATTGATTGGGGATACGTCAAGGCCCTCCTGTGACGAGTTTTGTTCCATTGAATTTAGCTCATTATCCAGAAACAAGACTTAGGAATTATTTGGTACCTTGGAAATTGCATGCCTCAATGGCAGGTTTCCTCTCTTTCGGCAGTGGGTTTACATCATTGACCCCTGATTGAAAGATTCCGTCGGATGTTCGACCCCAACTCATTCATTCGCATTCGATGGATTGTACCAGATTACCTTGGGAGTCATTGACATTAATGGTTATTTCCCTCGCACTGGTTAACAATTGCATCAATGACTGGTAATCAAGTGGTTTCTGCCATGTTCGACTTCAACACATGTAATCACGTAGTTAGATTTGTACTCTTGGGTGACGAGTTTGAAGACCCTGGATATCATCTCTTTGACCAGGTTGCGATGGAGTATGTATAATTCATGACACATAGATCCACTTTGTATGTCTCGTGGCTATGTCATCTTAATTTGAATTCTCTCTCATAGATCCACAGTGTATTCCTGGTGGCTATGCTATATTTTGACGACATGGATCCACAGTGTATCATTGGTGGCCATGACCTATGTCTACAATGTCATCCGTTTGTGATCTAAGTATGGGAATGCCTACCTCAGAATTAATATATATGATATTCTACAGATGCTTGGTTGTTCGTGGGTTTCTGATTAGGTGTGCTCCTGGTTTCTGACACACACATGCAGTTTACAAAAATTTTCGGCTATCACTGGTTTTGACACTCACACTTTGGGGGGCATTCTATTACTCATGATTTTGGTCATCATGACGGTGTATTGATGATGGTGTACTCAGGCTCCTCATAAGAACTTTCTCCTGAGAAAATTGACATTCATCTCTTCCCAGAAAACATACTTTTGAAGAGAGTTTGCAGGTTGCTAGTATCCCAGGGTGTGAGAATGACCCATTCTCACAGGCTGCTTTAAGCTAGGGTGCAAACCTTCTCTAAAGCTTGGAGAAAGATGAATTCTCGATGGTTCTAGAAGGGAATCTTCTAGAAGAATGGGTTTTCATTCGAATGGTTATCCTTGTACTGGATTTCCTGATATTGTGGGATCATTCTTATCTAAGTAACCATCTCATTCTCTCTTATATATTGATGGAATTCTCATGGAAAAGGTTAAGCAAGATTCATTGGAGAATTGGTGAAAGAATTGTGTGAAGGACTTAGCTTGAACAGGAGCTTGGAGACTCTAGCAAGTCTATCAAGAGGATTTGATCTTCTTCATGCAAGGATCGAGCAAGTGTGTGTGTTGGAGACAAGAGCCACCGAAAGGAAGCTTGCTACATCAAGGCGATCAGGTTGTAATCTTCTACTTTCAATTAATATGATACAGTGGCATGTACCTTTCCCATAAAGCTATTCTCACTTTATTGTGTAATTCCTTGATCATACAAATAAGTCGATAGTTGAATATATTTTTCTATCTTCACTTTGGTTGGTTTATGTTGTCTTGGTCTTGACCTCACGAGAGCACCGGAGAAAAGCGGGAGCAACAGAGACCCTAGGAAGTGATACAAAGGTATGTTACTTGTTCCTTCCTACTAGCTAATTCAATGGTCAAAAATTAGGGAAAGAGTCATGTCCTGTCCTGTTTTGTTCTAGATCCAAGTGGGTCTAGGGAGATCTGTTAGTGTGCGCACCTACCGATTAGTCCGATAACAATATCAGAGCCAAGAGAGTGATGTTTATATATATACCATTTTGTAGCTACAAAATCGATCTTGGTACATGTTAATTTAGTTATACAATAAAAACTATAGATTTAATCACGGGGCCTATCAATTTATTCATACAACAAACCATTAAACCCACTATAGGGGTATTATACAAATAATAGTATGAAATTCTTAGAACCCCTCTACAAACATAGTCGAATATTAAATCTAAGAATTCAATCTGGCTTTTATAGAGTAAGACTGCATAAACACAAGGTGGCTAACAAGCATTGTTAATGTTAATGAGACCATGCCAATCTTATTGGTGGTCATAATGTATCATTATACCACAGAGATCCTAAATATTGATTGGATCGTTGAGTTGGTAATGATACATTGGTTACCTAAGGGTTCCATTTTGTAAAGTCTAGGTTGACCAGATTTTGGTTAAGTGTGTCTACGCTTGGTAGAGGATCTTCTGCTGGAAGTATCCTATTATCGTCCCTCTATAACAAAGAACACTGGAATTAAAATTAGGAGACTTATAATGTTTAACATAAAACAAATGAGTGACCGAGACAAAGAAGTGACAAACGATGGGTTTTACATGCATACACTCAAAGGGACGAAACCATGCTTGATCATAGAGAGAGGTTAGTATTCACATATTCTTGTTATTGGTCGAGGGCCATTGTTCCTAATTAAGAGGAAAAGAGTTTAATAAAAACATTAATATCAACGACTAAGTAGTTACTGTAGCAGGAGTTCTTATAAGATGACACAAAATAAACTTATACCCGTAAGATGATGGAGATGACATTGTGAGATAAATTGAGAGCTTGTAGGTTGACATACTCCCCAAAGTGGGTACTGTGATCATGAGTTTGGGAACAAAACCCTTCTCTAGAATTAACATGCCTGCAAGTAAATGAAGTAACACATGGGTTAAATAATTTCAAACTACAACCCAATTTAGTGAAGTTACAAGTGCTAATTACTGCAAAGATGAAGAAAAAGGGCTAAACTCAGTCACAACACTTGAATGCTCAAGTATACTCATCGGAGAGAACTGGGTCGTGTGTGAGAAAAGTGTTCCATCAAACATTGGTCTAAATTTGTATGGTTTTTGGTACCTGGACATAATACCTATAGTTAGAATACATGTGATAATGTTTGTGATAAACACTACATATAATTATGAGAATTGTACTCACCCGTGAATTTTATTCATATGAGAAAACTGTTGGAGTTACTTCACACACACCTAGGATTTCTTTTTCCTAAGGTTTTTATTTGTTTATTAGTCATAATTAGTCATTATCTAGTCTCCTATATTTTAGGAGAGAATTTTTCTCTTGGAGAATATTCTCTTTCAGTTCACACTTCAGTTTAACCAATTGAATTGAGTTTAGATGTTGCATTGGGATCATCACCATGCAAAATTGGGATCATTACAATGATAATTGGACCTTTCCTTGGTATCACCACAAGAGTGACACATTAGCCTTGATTCCTTGAGTTAACTCCTCACTACTTTCTGTTCAATCAGTTAACTGAAGACTATTTGACTAGTTAACTCAACTAGGTCGCAGTTCACTCTTGTAACTGCCTGAGAGACTAGAATAGGTGGAAGTTCTCTCCCGTAAATTTTGGTGTGTGTCCAAATCACTCTATAACACCACTATGTATACTTGGTTCACCTCAAGTCGAAATCATTGATTTATACAGAGTATATCATGTGTAAATTACTCATTATTCACAATGGTTAATGAGAATTCTTCCATTCTTTCTCTCTTTCTTCTTCCTTTTCCATTTCTCTCTGGAAATGTGTGTATTATTGTTTAGCTAGATCTATTCTGTGTAGGTTCAAAACATTTAAATGGTATCAGAGTCGATGGACTTCTAAGCAATAGCTACACCAAAAGTTTTTGCAGGTACAAAATATTGAAGACAATGGAAAGATGGAATTCCAAAAAGAATTCATTCTTACACCTTACAACTATTTTGCATGGAAGGAGAAAATATCCATACATATCTGATCCAGAGGGTTGTATAGTTTAACCATGAATATAGATACAGAGCCAACATCATCCATAGAAAAATCCAAGTACTTAAATTGCATGGATGAGGCACTCAAAACAATTTGCAGTCTTATTTCTCTCTATCTCCTTTTTCATATATCTTCCTGTAAGACTCCCAATGAAGCCTGGACCATGTTGGAAGGGATATTTGGAAAATAGGATGAGATGAGGGGACACATGCTGGAGGTGGATCTTCTCACATTGGATCCAAAAATCTTCAAGAATATCCAAGATTTCTTTACAAAATTCAAGGATTTAGTGTCGCAACTCAAAGCTTGTGGGGTTGATAAATCAAAGGAGGAGAAACAAATGATTCTCACCATTCTCTTCAAGATTGGTCCTGAATTCTTAGTATTCGTATCTACATTCCATACTGTCAGATTCGCCTTTAGAGCCACCTGGAAGATGCCTTCTCCTGAGGACTTTATTGAATCCTTGCCACAAGAGAAAACCAAGCTCATCAACATGGGTGCAATCAAAGGCCCAAAGGCGCATGCACTTACTGTGCATGATGGAAGCCACAAATATCAGAAATCTAAAGATAAATATAAGAGGAAATCTCATGCACATACAAAGAAGGAAGGGTACAAAAAACCCTTCACCTATGCCTCTAGATCCAATGGAGAAAAGGGAATAAAATGAGAGAAATGCACATACTGTCACAAAGGATTCCATTTGGAATCCGCATGCATGCAAAAAAAAATAGATCTGATGTCTCAGATTATTTAGCAAAACAACCTTGGAGATCGCATCCCTGAGGGTGCAAAGAAGAAGAAGCCAGAAGATCTGAATTCCAAGAAAGGCAATTCTAGCCATGCCTTGATTGCCATCAACTCCTCTCTTGATGCTTGGATCATAGATTCAGGAGCATCACATCACATGGGTGCCTCAGAAGAAGTATATTCTTCTTTGGATGCATGCAAATGTCCTCCCATTCTGATGGGCGACAACTCTTCTGTCGAATTCACCAGCAAAGGAAGGATTGAACTCACCAATGGAAGTTTTGAGAATGTGTTGCATGTTCCCAAGATTTCTATAAACCTTATGTTCATGTATTAGATGAATAATTCTAGCACCGGAAAGAGAGTCGTATTCACACCAAATTCCATGGACATCTACGACATGCAAACCAACTCCATGGTTGCAACCAGTGAGGTAAATCATCAATCTAGATTTTATACATTTTCTAAATTCATTGAACATGATTCTACTTTAATACTTACTCATGCTAATGAAAGTAGTAGGATATGGCACGAAAGGTTTGGACATTTGAATTTTATATACATGCAACAAATTAGAAAGAACAATTAGTTGATGGCCTACCAGACATTCATTTCTCCAAGGGAGTATGTGAGGGATGTGTTCTCAAAAAACACCCTCAAGAGAAATTCGACAAGAGAAAGTCTCAGTGAACTTTTGCACCTTTAGATCTGATCCACAGTGACCTCATGGGTCCTTTTATGCATCCATCGATCAGAAAAACGACGTTTGTTGTCATTTTTGTTGATGATTTCTCACGTTTTACATGGATCTACTTTCTCAGGAAAAAATCTGAGGTCTTTCAACACCTCAAAGATTTCAAAGCTTTGGTTGAGACACAGTCCATAAAGAAGATCAAAGTCCTCCGAACTAATAACGGGGGAGAGTATGTGAATCATGAGATACACAATATTTTCCATGAGGCAGGGATTCAGTTGCAGCATACAGTTCCCTACACTCCGCAACAAAACAAAATTTCTTCTCGGAAAAACCTATCTCTGAAGGAGATGGCATCTTTCATGTTGCATGCAAAGTCACTACCATAGAGACTTGGGCTGAAGCACTTAATTATGCAACATACATCTAAAATAGATCTCCCCATAGATCTGTCAAGGATAAGTCCCCCTATGAGGCTTGGAGTGGCCTCAAACCGGAAGTGACCCACTTTTTTATTTTTGGTTCATGTGCAAGGGGCATGATTCCCTCTGAAAAGAGGAAGGCACTTGATCCAAAAAGAACTCAGTTCATTTTTGTTGGATACCCTGATGGTCTGAAGGGATATCATCTTATTGATCTTTTCTTGGACTGACTCATAATTGAGTGTAGTGTAATTTGAGTTACAGAGGCAGAGAAGAGGCCTAAGTGGGCACAAACTACTTTTCAAGATGTAGAGGATCTCGTAGGTGATCCAGCAGATACTAGGAGGACTCAATCTGATTTCGAGGAGCCTCCTATTGCTCTCACTGACATTAAACCATTGCCTTCTGGCATATTTTCTTGGTTCAGTCTTCAAATACATAGTCTTATGGTGAGGCTGCTAGAAATCCCGTTTGGGAATCCACCATGTAGGAGGAGTACAACTCCCTCCTCGAGAACTAGACTTGGGATCTGGTTCCCCTTCCTTCTGGCAGGAAACTTGTCATATGCAGATGGGTCTACAGGACCAAGAGCATAGCAGATGGACATATGAGCAGATACAAAGGCAGGCTTGTCACCAAAGTCTTTCAACAGGTTCATGGTATTGACTATGATGAGATTTTTGCTCTAGTAGCGAAGATGGATTCCATTCAACTGGCCCTTTCCATTTCGGAAGCCAAGGGATGGGAAGTCCATCAGATGGATGTGAAGAATTCATTTCTTCATGGTGATCTCTCTGAGGAGATCTACATGGAGCAAGCCCAGGGATTTATGTAGGAATTTTCTTTGGTCTTTCGACTGAAGAAGTCACTTTATGGCCTCAAGCAGGCTCTGAGATCCTGGTATGCCAAGATGGACTCCTACCTGTTGTCACAAAACTTTGTACATTGTAAATCAGACCCAAATGTATACATGCTTAGGATGGTTGATTCACTTCAACTTTTAGTTCTGTATGCCAATGATTTGTTGATCATCGGTTTCTCAACTTCAACGATTGTTGCAGTTAATAAGATTCTTCATGACAGGTTTTTGATGACAGACATGGGTCCACTACACTTCTACCTTGGACTTGAGATCAGTTAGGATGCATTAGGAATCAAACTGTCTCAATCCAAGTATGCATGAGATCTCCTTGAGATATTTCACATGATATACTGCAAGTATGCTCCGACTCATTTCCTATCAGGAGTCAAACTTGAGGATGGAGGGGAGACTCCACTAGTTGACATCACATTGTACAAGCAACTAGTGGGGAGCTTTTTGTATCTCACACACTCTAGACCAAACCTCTCATATGCAGTTGGTGTAGTTTCCAGGTTCATGTAGGAGCCACATGAGCTACATTGAAAAGATGCAAAGTGTATCCTTCGATACATAAATGGAACCATCACCTTTTGGATTCATTATGCAATAGACTCTACATTAGATCTCATTGGGTTTAATGATTTTGACTGGGATAGCGATAACATTGATCAGAAGTCCACATCTGGTTACTCACTTAGTATTGGTTCCGGGCCTATCTGTTGGTCAAGCAAGAAGCAAGCTGCCATTTCAAGAAGCAAGCTACCATTACACTTCAGTTTGACTAGTTGAGTTTAGTTTAAATGTTACATTGGGATCATCACCATGAAACATTGGGATCATCACCATGCTAATTCGAACTTGCCTTGGTATCATCACCAGAGTGGCGCATTAGCCTTGATTCCTTGAGTTAACTCCTCACTACTTTTTGTTCAGTCAGTTAACCGATGACTAGTAACTGCCTGAGAGACTAGAATAGGTGGAAGTTCACTCTCGTAACTATTGGTGTTTGTCCAAATCACTCTAGACCACCACTATGGTGACTTGGTTCATCTCAATTCTAACTCATTGATTTATACATAGTATATAATGTGTAAATTATTCATTATTCACAACGGTTAATGAGAATTCTTCCCTTCTTTCTCTCCTTCTTCTTCCTTTTCCAATTCTCTCTACAAATGTGTGTATTATTGTTTAGCTAGATCTATTATGTGAGCATTCAACACATTTACAAAAACGAGTGAGGAACCTATATAATATCCATAAAAATGTTCTTCTGGTCGATTGTAATATCCCCCAAAATAATGAATTTTTAAAGTTTGTATGAACTTAGGAAATTATTTTTGTTTTTGGTAAATTCGTATTTAGAAAATTATTTCCATTTATGGCAATTCCAATTTGGAATTTGATTAATTGTAATTAATTGTTGTGACTGTTGGGAAAATATTTGATTTTCCCAACCAACTCTTTGACTATGACACATCTAAAAGACAAATCTTTTTATATTAATTATTGAGGGGAAAATGGAAGAGCTGGGTTAAAATCAGCTTACCATGACTCCATCCGTGGGGAACAGAATTTAACTACCTCATGGATAAATTTTACAACTAGAAAATGAGGAATTTGGCCACTAGCATCCCCTGAAAATCAAGGATTTGTAAGGTTGCAAAAATTCCCAAAGGGGGAAAAAGCCCTAGGCACAAGAGGCTTTTGTATATACATCATATGGGAGGAGGCAGGACGCTGTTGAGTATGCTAGGGAAAGGATATCACTTTCTGTTATGAACATTGTTTTGAGTGCGATGCAAGGGGATTTCTAATCTAAAAGAGGACTGTAGCGGAAGAGGATCATGGGAATCCGCCCTTATGGACTCTTGGTCAGGCTAGGGGGTGAACGGAACAAGTAGTTTGGCTGTTGTGTTCTATGGTTGTGTGGAACTTGGTTGTTCCATTTGTTGTCCCGACACTTTATTTAGATATGTACATCTACTTGTTCCCTATTGAATGTTTTTTTGATTAATAGCTGATAGAATGAAATGGAATTATAGGATAACTCTTTATAGGTAAACTTAATTCATTGAGTAAAGATAAGAAAGTTATTGTAAATGTTTAACTTTTAATGGAGTTGAGTCATATATATATATATATGGTACTATTATGTGTATGTTGGACTAGGCATAGAGAATGTTAGAACTGTTAGTTGTATTCTGGAAAATTATAAGAATATGCAAGATGACTGTGTGTATTCCATATAATCACATAGATGTATTTATGTACATAAATATACATGCAGTATACCATATCAGTTTCTGTACAAGTATCATAGAATGATGATAAAGTAAGTAAGAGTTCTCCTTTAGAGAGAAATTACATTAGTTATATGCAATGGTCTATATACAAAACAAAAGATTCAAAATTATACATAACACATGCTATCATAGAAGTATAATCATGGGATCATACTCAATATATGTTTTCCCTTTACATTTGTTTATTACATTACAAAATTTAAATACATGTAACTA
Source organism: Picea mariana (assembly GCA_032191745.1). Taxonomy (NCBI): domain Eukaryota; kingdom Viridiplantae; phylum Streptophyta; class Pinopsida; order Pinales; family Pinaceae; genus Picea; species Picea mariana. The sequence continues at coordinate 6,054 of JASDQU010227630.1, read as the reverse complement.
GTTTGTCCTTGGAACCTGGTTCAAAACTATCACAACAAAGTACCCTAGGGTGGAACTCTATACGACTATAAACAGAACCTAGGAAGCTAATTTTAACATTGAGAGTTGGAACTCAAATACATTTCGAGTGAGATGATCTAATAAATCCATTTTCTTGGAATAAATAAGTCCTGCAAGGGGAAAATCGAGAAAATCAATAAACAATGTTGTGAAGAACCAACAAAATTAAATAATGCAGATAAATCAATAATTAGTAAATAGGGTTAAAAAGAAGGCAACGAAATTCAATATTGAAGATTCAACACATGGATATTACTTAGCTTGAGGTTAGTGCTAGTGCATTTCCTTCAGTGTCACTGACGCAAGTTGTCCACAGTACGAAGGGGAGGAGTGGAACCTAAAATAACTGATGGGGACCCTTGGAAGGAAATAGGGTCCCATCATTATTTTTGTAACCAAAATAATTTCTTGAATGCTCCAGAATATAAAAATGTAAGAGTACATTTCTAAACATGTAATACATTTCATAACCAAAACAATAAAGTTCGCACAACATAAAGCTTGTCCCACAGAGGTGTTTATTGCCCAATTCGGGACTACAGATAGGGTTGCGGGATACTATTATCATAATTATTAAACTTATGAACTGATGATAAAGAAAACAAAGACAAGAAACCAAGCATAAAACAAAACCTAAAATAAGATTTTTGGAGCCTCTGTAACCTTTTTTTCCATCACTAATAATTTGTCCCGTGGAAGAGAATTTGGTGGTTACTGACTATTTTTATTTATGCAGAAGAAGTGTGGATAGACATCTTAAACACAACTTTCAATAATAGTAAATTTAGGGTAAATTCTACACCCGAAGTATAAACTCTGAGGAATGTAATTATTTACAACAAGAGAGGTCTTACGACCTTAACTTTTCCTGTATTAATTATGCGAGGCATGTATAGAGAGCTATTACAGGCATTTTACTACATGCATCTATTTTAAGAAAGGAAATCTTGTTACAAACACAGGGGACATTTCCTTTATGATTATACATCGTGAATTTCTTTAAAACGAAAATAAATCACAGTAAGTCCAGGAAGACGCTGCTCAGAAATTCATAAAAAACCCTAAATACTTTATGAATGTAAGAGATATTTAAGACATAATACATAGGAAATAACGAGATATAATTTATACATATAAAACATCGTAAGCGGATTTAAGAATCACTATGGAAAACTAGAGGAATATGTAACCACAAGAATTTGTGGACGATAAGCATGCCGTGAATAACTAAAAAAAAATACAAGAATTAAATTTAAGGAGAAGATTGAGGATAAATTCTTGCCAACCAAACCCTAACATTGTTACGAGTCTATGCTTGAATCATGAAACTAAACCACCTGTGTAAAAGATACATACAAGTCCCAGTGAAAAATCTTAGTAGCGTGTGGTTTCCCTCACAGGAAGAGACAGGGTCATAAACAACCACGACTTAGAGATACTTATTTTACACAAAGCATGGATAGAAACACATTCAAATATTTATTAATAGCGAAAGAAGGGACCTTGACTAGAATTCGTAAGGAAAATAGTTTCAGAGACAGTCATGGATACAACTAGTCTTTCCAAGTTACCACACCTTTTACAGGATAGTTTAAGTGTTATATTTTTCATGTGTTTACCTGGTAGAGGAGGGAACCAAATGGATGTGCACCCATTTCTTGCCTTACGCAAAAAAGGAAACCTCCATGTCATCGGTTTTACACACAGAGAAGCGTTGCAGAGTTTAGTGTTGGGTGTTTTTGCAAATGAATAGAGCCAAAGGAAAATGAGACATTAGTTACCCAGGGAGCCTCGTATTGCAAAGTAATGGTGAGGGGATGTTTTGGCTATGCTGGCCATGTGAGAAAACATGCATGGAATATCCACATTGGCCACGAGAACCTAGAACTAGTACAGTGCAGAACCCTCATAACTTTGACCCAGAGAATTTAATGTTATTTACGGACATGTCTTAACTATGCATTCAACCGAGCCCATAACATTGTTAATGCTAATCCTTGTCACTAAGTCGGTGAAGTTTCAAGTTGGACAATAAGTATTAGGGTTATCACCTGCCATGCCTGATGGGATTCCAATCCTGAACACCAAACATCGTTATTCGATCAAGTCTGTCATTATATACAACTAGTGTATGCTAAGTCCATTTAATTATTATGTTAACATATTAACTAAAAACTGGCAAGAACATCCACTATATGTAACAGTTAAAACATGCATACAGTAAGGGTATAATTTGTTGCAAGTAGACTTGTATATAGACATATGCAAATAATGTTAAGCACTTCAAGTAAGGTATACGATAACTCTTATATATAAACTCAAGAGACTAGGTTGCCTTATATGACTATATAATTAAAAGGCTAAGGATTTTCATGACCTTAAGATAGGACAAATGACCATTGAATATGTTGTTACCAAATTTGTAAATTTTAAGAGGTACTTACCTTAGCTCAGAGAAGAGAAAGCTAAGTTATAGTGGTTTTTGAGTTGCTTTCCTCAACAATATAAGGATACGATTGAGTTTCTTAATCCTAAAATGATATATGAAGTAATAAGACATGTTAAATTGTGTTATACACAGTTTAAAAAAAGGTTTGAAAATACAAAAACATGGCAAGATAAGAACATAAATAGTAAGTTTGATCCAAGAAAGAAACAATTTAAATACACATTCCATGCATCTCACAATGCACTTGTTAGATGTAACAGTTTTAGTGGACAACAACAAAGTGTATTAGTTCAGAATAGCAACAGACCAATTGATTCAGTGAACAAACCAACCATACAACCATTGCAATGTTTGGGTTGCAAGGAAACTCACCTGTATAGATATTGTCCTTTGAATAAGAACATAAATTCAGTAGTGAATAATGTTCAAGAGGAAGTAACAATTAATGATATGGAAAAATGCAATCACAATATTAATGTGGACTTGGAAAATCTAAATGATGACCATCAGTCTGGCATGGTAGAAGTTGAAGGTAAGATAAATAAAAATTCCATCTCTATTTTAATTGACCCCAGTGCAAATTTAAGCTATGTTTCTCCTATGATTTTGGATAACTTCAAGTTGAATAAAGTAAAACATAATAAGTATTGGTTAGTACCATTAGCCACTGGTACCAAACAAAAAGTAGTTTAACTTGTCAAAGTTTGAATGATGAAAATAGGTGGAATGGAAACAAGTGTGGATTTGAATACATTACCTTTGGGATCATATGATATAATCATAGGTATGGATTGGATTGAAAATCATGCAATTGTATTGAATTGTAAAATAAAACTTTTGATTTCTTGGATGAGTTGGGACAAAATAGAACCATTAAGGGAATACCTCATGGAGTGTCAGTGAGGCAGATTTCTACTTTACAGATGAAACAAAATGCAAGAAATGGGTGTGAAATATATGTTGTACACATAAATGAAAGTCTAGAAAAGATGGTTGATCGTTTATTAACTAATGATCCTATGTTAAGTAAGTGTTCCCAGAAGAGATTGCATGACTACCTCCTATAAGGGATAAAGATTTCACAATAGATTTGGTACCAGGATCAACACCGATTTCCAAAGCGACATATAGGATGAGTTTTCCTCAACTGACTGAGTTGAAAATGCAACTTCAAGAGATTTTTGACAAACAATATATCAGACCAAGTGTGTCTCCATTGGGTGCACAGGTTCTAGTTGTGAAAAAGAAGGATGGAACTTTTAGGTTGTGCATTGACTATTGACAACTGAACAAAATGAAGATAAAAAATAAGTACACTTTACCTTGTATTGATGATTTGTCTGATCAAGTTGGAGAGGATAAAATCTTCTCTAAAATAGATTTAAGATAAGGTTATCACCAGATCATAATAAAAGATGAAGACATACTAAAAACTGCTTTTAGTACCATTTATGGACACTATGAATTCATAGTGGTACCCTTTGGGCTAACAAATGCTCAAACAACATTTATGTTCTTGATGATTAGTTTGTTAAGAAACTACTTGGACAAGTTTGTGATATTGTTTATTTATGATATCTTGATTTATTCTAAAAAAAAGGAGGAACACAAAGAACATCTAGATTTTCTTTTGCAAACCTTAAGGCAACATTAGATGTATGCAAAATATATCAAGTGTGAAATTTAGCAGAGTAAGGTACACTACTTAATACATGGGATTTTTGGAGATGGAATTGTCGTCGACCATGAAAAGGTCAAAGCCATATGGGATTGGCCAGTTCTGAAAGATGTTTCAGATATCTGATGTTTTATGGGAATTACTGGTTATTATAGAAGATTCATTGAAGGGTTTTCAATTTTTTCTTACCCTATTACTTCTTTACATAAAAAGAGAACCAGGTTTAAATGGATATAAAAGTGTTAGGGAAGTTTTGAAAAATTAAAATGGTTATTAACTATTGCACCCATATTGAAAGTAACAGATCCACACAAAGAATTTGTAGTATGTATATATGCGTCCAAGGAAGGACTAGTGGGATTGATAATGCATGAAGGACATGTAATTTCATGAGTCAATAAAGCCAAAATCTCATGATGAAAAATATGCTCTGCATGATCTTGAATTTACTTTTATTGTCCATAATTTGAAAATGTGGCGACATTATTTGTTAGGAAAGAAAATTTTGTTGAAAATTGGCAATGTTAGTCTTAAACGTTTCTTTGATCAAAAGCACTTAAATGGAATAGGTGTTTGGCTTTCATAAGTAACTTTAATTTTTTTAATGAACATATTAAAGGAAACGAAAACAAGGTGGGAGATTCCCTTAGTAGGAAGATAAGTTCAATTTCTAGTACCAAAATCTAATTTGATTTGAAACAGAAAATTGAATTGGTAGGAAAGAAAGACAAGAAATGCATACAAATTCAAGAAAACTGTCAAACTAATTCTCTAACTAGCAAAGAGTCAAAATTTAGTTGCATCCCAAAAGGTTTAGTTTTGTATAACAATAGAGTTTTTGTGCCAAATAATGCATAATTGAAAAACTTAATTCTAGGAGAAGTTCACAAGAAGCCATATTCAGGCTATCAAAAGACAACAACAATATTAAATAAAGAATATTTTTGGCCTACAATGAAAGCATAAGTGGCTGAATACATTACTATATGTCTAGAATGCCAATAGGTTAAAGCAGAGCACCAACACTCGATTGGATTGGTACAACCTATACCCATTTTATAGTGGAAATGGAAAGTGAGAAATGTGCATTTCATCATCGATTTACCTATAACCAAGAAGCACATTGATTTGGTTATGGTTGTGATTGATAAACTTACAAAAGAATCACATTTTATCCAAATAAAATCCACTTATAAAGCTATTAATATTGAAGAAAGTTTTATGAAGGAAATTTTCAGAATGCATGGGTTTCCTAAAACCATCATTTTAGACAAAGACACAAAATTCACTTCCAATTTTTTGAAGACTTTATTTAGTGGAATAGACACACAATTTAGTTTTACCACTACTTACCATCATCAAATTGATAGTCAGACCAAAAGGACTAACCATATTGTCGAGAATATGTTTCGAATGTATATTATGAAGTTCCCAACAAAATGTGAAGATTATCTCCACCAAATTGAATTTTCATACAAAAATGCATATCGGTCATCCTTAAATATGAGTCCTTTCGAAGTACGGCATGGTCGAAGGTGGACGAAACTACTTAGTTGGGATGATCTTGTTGAAAGGATTACTATAGGGCCAGACATGTCAAAATAAATGGAAATAGTGGTACAAAACGTAAAACAAAATTCGAAAAGTGCACAAGATAGGAAATTTTTTTACGCATATTCAAAAATAACACATAAATATTTTAATGTTGGAGAGCATGTTTATCTAAAAATAAAACCCAAAAACAGTTCACTCGGACTTGGAAAAATTTCTAAGCTAGCACCACATTATTGTGGACCTTTTGAGGTGTTAGCCAGAGTAGGACCAATGGCCTACTAGTTTGCACTACCATCCCATCTAAAAATGCATA
>JASDQU010227629.1:20507-33550 GCA_032191745.1 Picea mariana | reverse complement strand
TGCGGAAATAAAACACAGAAGATACACAATACAAGAGAGACACATATTTATGTGGTTCACCCAGTGTGGGCTACATCCACTAGAGAAATTGCCAGGTCCTTTCTTTATTATTATCCAGCAAAATCAAAGGATACAACCTACAACAAAACCGGTTGTAACTTCCTCTTCTTTGTCTCACAGTCTCCTCTCTCAGAATACAATACTTGCCAACCTACATAGCCACAATACATTTCTCTCATAAAAGAGGGTTGCCTTCTAGGGAAAAAAAAACCCTAACATAATCTCTAACGTTAAATCTGTGACCTTATAATGAATGGTCCAGATTTACAATGAAATTACAATATACTTTTACAAGGCAATTTTTGCTTCAGGGGCTTCGCCCCCGAACCCCCGTTGGGGGAACGCTTGCCCCCAGACCCCCCAGCCAGGGGGATAGCCCCCCCCGGACCCCGTAGAGGGGGTACCCCGCCTCTGCACTCCCCCACGTGGAAGAGTGTACATACTTCTGGGGTGTAAATACTTCATGGGGTATAAACACGGCTAAAAGTAAAAGACCTCTAAATCAGGAAGATAATCAGGCTCCACAATCAACATCAATATCACTTGAAACAGAATGGTCGAACTTATGTTCTTACCTCTTCATCATTGAAATCTCCTCCTCTGCTTGCTGGCCAAGTTGTCATCTACCAAGTAAGCCTCAATAAATCCCTCTCCTTATGTTTTTTGCGCCCTATTAAACCAGATCAAACAACCCACTCCATTTCACCTAATATATTTGATGTTCTCTCTGACTTTTCTGATGTGTTTTCTCCTTCGAAAGGCCTTCCACCTTAGCGCCCTATTGAGCATTCTATCGACCTCATTCCTGGTGTTTCTCTTCCTAATTCCCCTTCGTATTGCTTGGATCCCCACGAGGTTGAGGAAATTCAATTCCAACTCCAACAACTTCTCAATGTCCACCATATACAACCCATCTACTCTCCTTTTTCCTCCCCCTCCTTCACTATTCCCAAAAAGGAGAGTGGTGAGTGGCATTTAGTCACTGATTACTAGGCTCTCAACAAGATTACTGTAAAAAATCTCTATCCTCTCCCTCGTATTGAAGACTTGATTGATCAAATAAAAGGGGAAAACTATTTTACAAATATGGATGTGATCATGGGTTATCACCAAGTGCACATGGATTCTAACGACAATTGGAAAATAACTTTAAAAGCAGATTTGGGATTTATGAATGAATGGTAATGCCTTTTGGCCTCACCAACGCCCCTACCACATTCCATAGGCTCATCAATGATATATTTTGTCCTTTGTTGGGCTTCATTGCGGTAATTTATTTGGATGGAATTATGGTCTTCAGTCAAACTTGGGAGGATCACTTACAACATGTGTGCACCGTACTCCAATTGTTGTGTACCAATCTCCTTTAGGTCAAGGAATGCAAGTCCTCCTTTGGCCATAATTTTGTCTCTTATTTTGGGTTTATCATCGATCGGGAAGGTTTCCATCCTGAGTCTTATAATGTTCAGGCTCTAGCACAATGGCCTACTCCTCAGTCCACTTCAACCCTTAAAAGAATTCTTGATGGCATCAATTTTTACAAGAAATTCATTATGCACTTCTCTCAATTGGTCAATCCCCTTCATAATTTGGCTAATCAATCCACTTTTCTTTAGTCTCTGGTGGCTCAAGAGAAGTTCCAACACCTTAAATAGGCCCTTTTTTCAACACCTATCCTCTGTTTTCCTGATCTTCAACAACCTTTTGAAATTGAGACTAATGCCTCTCAACATGAAATTGACACAGTTCTTAAACAAGGAGGACATCCCATTGCTTATCATTCTAAGACATTGGTTTAAGCCAAAAAACATTACGATACCTACGATAAGAAATTTTACAGCTTAGTCCAGACCTTAAAACAATGGCGCCACTATATCTTGGGTAAGGAGATGATTCTTCATACTGATCACCATCCTTTTATTTTTATTAATTCTCAGTCTAAGTGCTAGGAATAATGTCACTTGAAGTGGGATGCTTATCTACAACAATTTCAATTGGTCATCAAATATAAGAAAGGGGCCACCAATTGTATGGTTGATCTCCTTAGCTACCCTCCTCCTTAGATACTTCAATATTGTATGTCCATTGTGCTGCTTATGAATATTGGAAGCCTCTGTATTCCTCTAAACATTTCTTTAGTACCATTTGGACTTCCTTGCAACAACCTATTGTCATTAACCAGACCCCTTTCCTAGACTACCTCATTCAAGATGGCTAGTTTTATAAGCTTGACAAGCTATGTGTGCCTACTACTGATGATCACCTTGTTCTCATTCGCTAATCCCATGCCTCCTCTTATGGTAGACACTTCAACACATTCAAAACTACTCAACATCTTCATTGTCACTTCTTTTGGCCTGTTGTACGGTGGCAATTTGAGAAATTTATCCGAGCGTGTACCCTCTATAGTCAACATAAGCCGACCAACTACAAGTATGGCCTATATCAACCCTTACCTATTCCCTTCGGTCCCTAGGAATCTATCTCTATGGACTTCATCACCAGTCTTCCCATGACCTTTCGTCATCATGATGCCATTTGGGTGGTTGTCTTTCTCTTCTCCAAAATGGTCATTTTTGTCCCTTTCACTAAGACTACTACTACTGCTCAAACTGCATATCTCTTTTTCACTCATGTGTGGACTCATTTTGGTCTCCCTTCCATCATTTTCTCTGATCATGATGCTTGTTTCCTCAGTAAATTTTGGAAAAATATCTGGTCTCTCTTGGGGTGTCACCTCAAATACTCCACTTCTTTCCATGTGTAGATGGATGGACATACCAAAGTTGTTAACCATAGCCTAGTCCATGCCCTTTGCATTTAGTTTACCAAATCTAAATAGTGGGATGCCACCCTCCACATTGTCTAGCATAGTTACAATAGGGTAGTTCATGTTTCTACTAGATTTTCCCCTTTCGAATCATGCTTTGGGTATCAATATGCTTCCCCCTATGAGTTTCCTTTACAACTCCAATCTTCTGGTACTCCCTGACAACAAAAAGAGAAAACCTCTACCTCGTCTTTTTTGCAAACCTTGGCTCGTAAACAAGCTCGGGTTTCTGAGGCTTTACAAACTTCCCAAGATCATTATAAGGCTCGTCATGATGTGCACATGCAACCACTCTATTTTTCCCCTAGTGACAAGGTTTGGTTTCACATGGAGAACCAACACTTTCAGTCCCAACATTATCACAAGTTGAAGCCACTCCACTAAGGTCCTTACACAATTCCGCAGCAAGTTGGAGACAATGCTTATTGTCTCGACTTTCCTCCACAATTGGGTATTCACAGCGTGGTAAATGTGAATAGTCTCAAACACCATAAGCTTCCACTCCTAGAAGAAGAGGTCACCATATTTCACTCCTCTTATTTGGTTCCATATTTCCAACCACCTCTCCTTCAGGACATAGTGGTAGATATACGCACCACCACTATTCACAATTAGTAGAACACTTGCTTTCTGGTGGGTCTCAAGGGTCAAATTCTATCCCAATCTAAATGGATATCATAGTCCGCCATGTCTCAGCAGTTTCTACAGTTGCTCACGGAAGTCGGGACACTTTCGGGCTTAAATAGGGAGGAATTGGGAAGGTTGGAAGGCACACTCCCCAAGGAGGAGAGCACACATCTCGAGGTAGACCAGTGAGGTGCTACCACAAAGGTGCACCTCCTTCCAGATGCAACACACTTCACCACAAAGGTCGGAGATGACACATCTCTTCCTGGGAGGTTAGGCACAAGTCTCGAGGACCAGGAACTAGTCAACTAAGATAGTTTTTAGGGTTTGGGACTTTTTCTAGTTGTTGGTTAGTTAAAATTGGTCCACTTTTGATCAAAACCATTGTATATTTATCCTATTCTATATAAAGGTTGTCTATTCTACTAAATAAAATGAATTGTTCATTTTGCTTGCTCATATCATGTGTTGGTTTCTGTTTTTCTCTGTGAATGTTTTTTAGGATTTCTCTACTGTATTGCAGATCAATTTTCCTCCATATTCACTTGTACATCCAATATTCCATGTTTCTTTATTAAGGAAGGTAATGGAAAACAAGATCCCAGTCCAAACTATTTTACCAAAGATTAATGAAGAATGAAAAATCATACTAGAACTAGAAACAATCCTTGAAACAAGGATTAAGCAACTGAGAAATCAAACAATTACAGAGTACCTCATCAAATGAAAGAACCTGCTAGTGGAAAATATGACATGGAAAGATGAGTTCTTTATACAGAAACACCCACACTTAGTCAAGTATCGAGTACACCACTTATTTGAATGAAAAGGATATGTTAAGACTTAGACAAAGTGTAAGTATAATTTTATATTCCTACGAGTCACATGAGATGCAATGGTTGATGCTTGCATCATTCCATGATCAATCAATGTGTCCTAAGATGATCCCGAAGGATTTAAAAAAACCTTAGTTTGAAATGTTTGCTAGACTAGTCCATAAATAACTAGTACGTATTGAATCATATATGGTCAAATATTATAACTTTTCCTTTACCATGTGTTTTAGTGTATTTTCCAGGAAAAAAATCCAAGAAATGGCCTTCACATTTAGACGTGAGTAACCTTGTGTATGGGAATTGCATTTAAACAAATTATTTAAGGATGAGTAAAGCTTAAGATATTTGTTGAAAACTTTGTTAATTATTGTGTTTGACCTTTTTAAAATTAAATACTATGTTAAAGATTTTGAGATGCTTATTCAAGATTTTGAAATGAGTGGACACTTCACTTATTATATCCTCCATAAATAACTAGTACTTATTGAATCATATATTATATTTGTATTTAAAGTTGTATAATTCAACTACAACCATTTTGTAATACATGTTTACTCATTGTTATTAAAATTAAATTTTGATAATATTTCTGTGAGTTATTTATAGCATTTAAATTAAACAATGTCAAGATGGGATAGCGTAATACATAATTATCTATTGTTATTAAAATTAATTTTTGATAATAGTTTTGTGACTTATTTGTAGCATTTAAATTAAATAATGAGAATATATGATTGTATATGCAATATTCTTTATAGCATTTTAATTTATGTGGACTATGCACAACTTATGACATTTTTTTTTTTTGGAGAATAATTATGTATTACACTTAAGAAATGACAACAAAACATAATTTTTGTATAATTAATATTGATTTTAATATGTTAAATGATGTATCTATCACAATCTACAAATTAAATTATAATTCTTTAAATATAAATAACAATGAAATGTATGCATCTACTAACTAACTATCGAAGAAAACAACTAAGTAAAATTGTTTATTTTAATTATGAAAATATTGAATAGAAAATGAATTTAAAAATAATTAATATTCTTTATTATTTAAATATAAAAGGGAATTTGTCTTTTTAAACAATATGTATATATCACAATTTACATCCATAACATGCTAATAAATCATCATTATATAATTAATATTGATTTGAATCAAATAATCCATATATTTTTTACAATCTACTTTCAAATCTAAAAAAAAATATTGTTATAATCTAGCATCATTGTAACTCTTTATATATCACAAATAACAATAAGATAAACATTGAAAAAAACATTATTTGAACTTTTTATATATCACTAATAACAATGAAATGTGCACATTAGAAGCAACATAAAACCTAACATTATTGTAACTCTTTATATTTCACAAATAACAATAAGATGCACACATCATCCACTAAATATTGAAGGAAACAAAAAAAAATGTCATTAATCAACCTATGCAGGAGGAATCAGAAAGTAAGAGGATCAAACTGGGACCATTCTAGAAACCACCCACAGGGAAAACCATCAACACATAATTGATTTTCATCAGGACCATTCAATCACTTACATCACCACTAAGTAGGCTTATTTTTTATAATCTACTTTCAAATCTAAAAAAAAATATTATTATAATCTAGCATCATTGTAACTCTTTATATATCACAAATAACAATAAGATAAACATTAAAAAAACATTATTTGAACTCTTTATATATCACTAATAACAATGAAATGTGCACATTAAAAGCAACATAAAACCTAACATTATTGTAACTCTTTATATTTCACAAATAACAATAAGATGCACACATCATCCACTAAATATTGAAGGAAACATCATTTGTTATGGTTGAAGGAAATAACAACTAGATGCGCACATCCATAATATGGGAGGAAACATGAAACAAATAATGTGTACAACAAAGGAGATTGGAAGATTGTTAAACAATGGATAAAAAAACTAATATTTTTTAAATATTGCATTTTGAAATATCCACAAACCATATTATCGTTTAGTTATTCAAAAAAAAATTATTAATTTTATTGTTACAATCTAACATCATTAAATATGGAAGAAATAATGAATCCAATTAAGAAAAATTATATATTTAGTAAAACATTAAATAAATAATAAATTTAAAATAACTAATAATCTTTCTTAGGTTTATCATGTAATCATAATCATAAATACAATATTAATTCATTAAAAAAAATAATTAACCTATAATATTAATATTTACAATTTACAATTTTTTTATATGTTTTGGGTTAGTATTTCTCTACTACTTTGTGAATGGGGTAAATAGTTGTCTTTGAGATAGTTTTAAGTCTAGCTCATAACCACTTGAACCAAGGGTGGAATTTCAAAGTTATCCTACTCGTCATTTTATCTTTTACCTGTCAAATTGCCTTTTGTTGTTATTGTAAATTTGAGTAGGCCACTGAATGGATATTCAATTAACTATTAACACTCTATGTGAACTAGGAATATGGACTAATTAAATTTTAAGAATTGGGAATTTGGAACTAATTAAATTTTGTTTAGTGTTATATTTAATCCTCCAACAAACCTTTGTGAAACCCATCTTCCTCTTTAGTGTAAAATCTAAGTAGATGACACACTATATTAAACTAAGTACCTAAAATTTATGAATAATACCCTATAAAATGGAATATCAATATAACGAGTTATGATTTCTTATACGATAAATTTTGACCTATAAATATTGTATCCACTTATCAAATATATCTAAAAACCAAAAAAACATGCTATAAAACTTCAAATTCAAGACTTGACTTAAACTAACCCTTAAAATTATATTAAACCATATATATTTATTTTTTTTAAGTAAAAGTGGAACCTTTGTATTAAGCTAGCAAAAAGGGAATACAACTGTCAAGCTTGGTCTAGCTGTCCTGCCAACAGAGGAAACCAGGGCAGCTGGCCTATCTACAGTAATAGCAAAATTAGACGTATAATTACGCCACCCTGCCCATGGGAAACCAGGGGTTTTGTTCACTGTAACTAGGAAGTTTAAACTGTAACTAGCCCGGGGAGCCATAGCTCTAATACATAGCAACAGTAAAAACATGAGAAATCAAAAGAGACCAGAACCTAGTTTGTCTGAGTGTTGCCATTGCCTGGAATAGTGAAGGGTTGCGCGCAAGTGGGACACCGACGTCGTGGTGAAGCTTCGGAGTATGCAGCAAAAAGCATGTCCAAACGCTGGCTAATGCTCGTCGTTCTGAAGGCTTGATCCTCCGCCATGCTGTGCAGGTCGAAGATCAATTGAAGGTGGTCGTGATGCATCAGCGATGGCAGGGGTGGCGAATTTATTTCTGGGTTCACTTCTGCATCGTTCAGCACCTGCTCCCTTGTCGCGCATTCTGGTGGCGGTCCCTGGTTGTGCTCCATCGTGCCAAGGTCTGGTGGCTCCTCCTCTACTACGCAGGCCACGTAGAAATCACTAGGAGTGGTGTCCTGTTGTAGATGAATATCTGGAGGGGGAGCAGTTGCCGTGGGGGCGACAGGTATCATGGTCAGGTCCTCCTCCAGCATAGTTCCAGGCGTGAAGGATGCAGAGGTGGCTCCTCCTCTACGGTTTTTCTTGACTGCTTTGAGGGCTCGAACAAACCGTTGATGGCGTTGTCTGCGGGTCTCTGGGGCACGCCAGCTGGAGCCTCGGCGAGGCCGACCCCGGATGCGAGGCATGATGAACAGGAGGGTCAAACTACCAGTTCGATGATGCTGAATTAGCTGAAGCACAGTCGAGAGCAGTGCGGGTGGTCTGCTTCCCCGACGGTAACAATGAACAGTGCCCGGGACGGCAATCAACATTAACGCTAAGAACTGAGTGCATTGGCCTTCCGTTCTCCATCCACGTGCGAATGGCTCCATCAAGAGTTAGTGCTCTACGGAGGCCGGGGCTCAGCATAACTGCTCGCAGCCGGGAGGGTGGACGTTATAAATGGCGTGCCCTGTTGGCTCCACCACATGCCTTGGTTGCATTTCCATGTGTCCCAACTGACAACGTGACACCCCATCCGGGGATATTAAACCATATATTATATACAATTATATAATTTAATAAAATTATAAAAATACTATAAATATCTTACAATATAATTAAGACATATGATCACATTATTTATTAAAATTTATTATGAATGATGTATGCACTCATATGAACTACATCCCTAGCCCCTATATGAGTTATTTATAATAATAAAATATCACATCCCTAGCTCCCTATATGAATTATCTATAATAATAAAATATCACATGTAATATTAATATTTATAACATATAAATAAATTATTAAACGACATTTTATAATTAATATTTTAATAATGGATAATTAATGTACATTTTATTATCAGCTCGACTTTTCTTTTATTACATTTGGAATCGTCAATTTAACTATTACAATCAATCACGTACATAGTTCAAATCTTTGCCTTTTAATTCACATGGATAGATTGCAGCAGTTTTTTATTTTTTTCAATTATTTTTGGTCTGAAATCCGTTTTTAGGGCCGAAAATTGGTTTTATTTTACTTTGTACTAAATGTCTGTGCTGCCTTTAAACAAAGCAAATTCATTCCGTCTGAATGTTTGTTAATTCAGTACATGGTGGATTTGAATCCATTCTGTCCATTTTTCCTATGGAAATGAATAAGGCTTAATGATCTTTGTATCGGTTAATATTTGGTTTTGGCTAAACTTTTTATCTTTTGGTTTTTTAGTAGAATTAAGTGATGTAAATTTGGACAAAATAGTTATTTTTTATTGTTTAATTTGCATTTGTGAATGCATAAATGGATTTAGGCTGCTGACTTTGACTATACAAATTTAGTCACTCAAATCTGCAGATCCAACCATTCCTTATCAGATTTAGAGCAAAATCAAATTAAAATAATCACTAAAAAATAGCTAAAAGGTAAAACATTTAGAGTACACTGTAATATTTTTGTTCTAATAGTTTTTTATGGCAGAAAACAAAGGTTTTTCTACATTTAGTAAAAATTGCTTTGAATGGACTTGATTACTTTGAAGCTGAACAAGAAAAAATTGTAATATTTAACATATCTCATTTTTTGTATTGTATTGATGATGTTTAGATGACTAAAGAAGTAGGATTGAAACTAGCTAAATGAATTGTATAGCATCGATCATCACCTTATGGGCTTGAATCATGTTTTCTCATAAAATAACTCATTCCAAGACTTTCGTAGTTTTCCCTACAATCAAAACTATTTATATTGCTACCCCATTTGCAAAACCTAACAAGTATTGTACCACCTATAAATTATTTAAAAAATATCTTTTAAAATAATAACCAGTATGGATAGTTTATTTTTCAATTCTTAAATAATTTTGTATTAAAAATATCAAAATAAATCATAACAAGAAGGAATTATTTGTATACAATAACAATATTTAAATTAAATGTTTTAACATTAGATGCCACAATATTTTTGGTGAATGCCAATAAGAAAGCCACAATATTTTTGGTGAATGTCAATATTAAAGTAAAAAACAGCGGACTAAATTTAAATATCATATCAGTCTTTAAAGATGACAGGTGTATAGATTTAAGTGATTATTTCTGTAGAATCCTAGTGCCCTGAAAGTTTTTTAGCATGTTGAATCCATTTCTACATTCAGAAATGGATTTTAAACAACAAAAAATAGTGATTTGTGTAAATTTGTATCGTAGAAGAAAAAATCCATTTAGTAGAACAACTTGCCAACCCCTATCATAATTTGTATCAAAAAAAACAAAACACTAAACTCACTCCACAAAACCAATTTTTTTTTTTTAAATGTCAACTCTTTATTTCTATCCATTAAAATAACAATTAAAATAACATTACATTTTTTTTAATAAATCATTTTTATGATAATTTTTTATATTATTTATCAATTTAACTTACATATATCAATTTTTATTTTTTTTTAAGTTTCATTAGAAGACTCCTTTCTTATTATTTATGAAATCTTTGTTACATTACCAATAACAAGAGAGTAGCATGTAAAATGGTGACAACGAGGTGTATACCAATAACAAGAGTGGCATGTAAAATGGTGACAAGGAGGTGTATGTAAAATAGAGAATGGTGACAATGAGGTGTATGTAAAGTCAAGTGAAATCCCCAAAATGGCAAGGAATAATGACAATTAATATATGAATAATGAATGATAATAATGACCATGGATATATGAATAATAAATGATATCCATGAATAATAAATGATAAGCAGAATGTACTCTTAAAAATTGGAACATTTCTAAGCTAATCACATCAAACCTTGATCTTAGTCATAACACACATAATTATTACAATAAAAAAATATTTGTTTGTTACTCTTTATAGAAAAAAATATCAACTTTACTTATTAAAAATATCAATTTATATATTAAAAAAATATCGACATTGCTTATTTTAACACATAATTATTACAATAAAAAAATATTTGTTTATTCCTCTTTATAGAAAAGAATATCAACTTTACTTATTAAAAATATCAATTTATATATTAAAAAAATATCGACATTGCTTATTTTAAAATTGAACTTTAAATTTTCCCATAGTCCTTTCGCACATCTCATATGTCTTTGAATTACAAAGATCGTGTGTATTATTAGATTATCATTCAACTATTTTTAGAAATATGTCCTCTAATCATCTCATATATTTAATATATTATTGTTTAAATTATTTGAAGATGGTAAACTGTATTATAATTTAGTTGTTAATAGATATTGAGAATATTTATTATTGGTTGTTATTTATAAATATAATTTATTAATTTATTTCTTTATATTAAAAGTAAGGGGGTAAATTAGTAATAGAGCAAATTAATTATTTTTAACCATATAATACAAGTGTTATATCAATGTAGCATTATCATCCAATAACTGCAGAGTAAATAAGAAATGAAAAAATGAACAATCATACACATACACATACACAGTACACCAGTTTTTTACATGGAAACCCAAAATGGGAGAAAATCACGAAATGTTTTTTCTTATATGTCTTGAAGAATTACATTCATTGGAAGCACCAACTTCCTTTGTTTTCCAACTGCAACTGAAAGGATGCTCCAACCCCCTTGCTTCTCAGTCTATAACCTAAGGAAAGCTCCAACTACCCTATTCTCTGGATACAACCAAAAGGAGGCTACAACCCCCTATGTTCTCTGGCTACAACCACCTATCCTTACCCCATCCAATCACCCTGAAGTAGAAGTAGAATGATGGAACCACTGTCACACTATCATTGTGAAATATATTGTTGTAAACCTATACCAATAAACATGAACCATGCATCAAACATGCATCAACATGTACCTCAACCTGTAATCAACATGTACCATAAACAAGTGCATCAACCATGCACCAACATGTACCAAACAACCTGTAATCAACATGTACCATAAACAAGTGCATCCAACCATGTATCAATCATGTGTCAACTACTCATCAACTATAACTCATCAATATGTACCAACATCATCAACTATACACCTCATGTATGTGACAACTCATCAACTACTTGTCTCAACCATGTACCCAACTTATACCTTAATCAAAAGCCATCATCAATTTCATCATCCAAATATGATTTGTACCTCTATAATAGACATGGTATATATGATCACATACCTGCAAACCTTCCTTAAATTTCACAACAAGAGACTAGAATTTTCATCAAACTTTTCTTTAGTCTCATGTGACTAGTTTGGGATTAGTCAACAACCCTAACTTGAAATAATCATAACTATGTACCTGTAATGAATAAATATCTGAAAATAATACATAATGTTCTTCAGTTTTTTTATGCAATTCCTCCATGTGTCACTACTTGGAACCTCTCAGAAAAGAATTTATAGCAAAAATGACATATTTTGTTGAATTCTGGCTTATTCTAGAGAGTGACCTTGTAGAGCGTGCCCCGCACAGAATATTTGTTGAATGGATCTGAAAATTTTACACCGAATACTACAGACTGTACTCTAACCAATGCATTTGGTCTTATTGAATTTGGATCTGTTATGAAGAAGTTATGACGTTTTTACCCAAAACACTTGTTTTAGACTAGTTTCAGAACTAGCCACAAACCCTATTTTCCACGGAGCGTAACTCCAAACATTCAACGACCCACAAGTTGGAATTTTTACCACAGATACTTGGATATGTTTTCTCAATGGCATATCAATTTCACATTCTAAATCATTCTATAAAAAAATTTATTGCGAAAATGGTGAGATGACATGTAAATAACATACCTTAGAAAGCATCATCAAAAGAATTTATCCTCCCTTGAATTCCGGCCTTCTTTTCTTCCCCTTCCCTATGAAATTCGGCTTAGATATCCTTTGGTTACCTTAATCACCTATAGATATTCAATATGCTCAAGTGTGATGTAAAATGAGAGAACCTTGCCTCTTATTTATACTCTCCAAGTAGCTTCCTTAGAAGCATCTTCTAGGTCACTTTTTCCACTTTCCTTATTTTAGGGTTAACCCACTTCTAAGTCACTTAACCTATTTCTAGGTCACTTAACCCAATTCTAGGTCACTTAACCCATTTCTAGGTCACTTAACCTATTTTCCTCATTTTTAGGGTTAACCACTCTCCATAATTAGAAAGTTCTCCATTTAAATATTCCTCCTTGA
>JASDQU010227626.1:5335-17378 GCA_032191745.1 Picea mariana | reverse complement strand
CTTAAAGAAACCAAGTCTTATTAAGTAGATATCTATTATGGCATACCAAACTCTTGGAGCTTATTTGAGTCCATACAAGGCTTTCTTTAATCTGCAAACATGAGTATCTCTGGAATGTACTTCAAAGCCTTGACGTTGTTCAATGTATACTTCTTCTTCAATTGTTCCATTGAGTAAAGTTGTCTTTACATCCATCTGATGTAGACTCCATCCCATGGAGGCAACAAGAGATCTAATGGCTCTAATAGAAGTATATCTGGCAACAAGAGCAAAGGTTTCATCATAATCTTCTCCCTCCTTCTGCGAGAACCCTCTAGCTACAAACCTTGCCTTGTATTTATCCACACTTTTGTCTGTTGCATGTTTGATCTTATAGACCCATTTTGAAGTTACCACTGATTTTTGTTTAGGTCTAGGCACGATTTTCCATACGTCGTTTTTCATGATGGACTAGTGTTCTTCTGTCATGGATTCTTTCCATTGTTTCTTATGAGTTGCTTCTTCAAATGTAGCGGGTTCTTCATTTATAAGCGTTGTCATACATGTTGCATAGCTGGAGAATCTTTTGGGATTTTTGCTTTCTCTGAAGGTGCCACTTGGGTCTTTGAGTCTTTTTGCTTCTTGTAGGGTAGCTTCAAGCCAAGCTGGATGTTTTCTAGTTTTGGGTACAATGACTGATTCAATAGGTTCACACGGTTGCATTGGATGATCAAGTTGTTCTGGTTCTTCATCCTGACCTTCTAGAAGATAGGTAATTTCTTCTTTAATCTCTTTGTATTCTTCTTCTTCTATGGATTCTTCTATAGATTTCTTGAAAGCCATCTTCTCATTAAAGATCATGTCTCTGCTGAATTCCACCTTATGTTGTTCTCGGATATAGATTATGTAGGCTTTGGATGGTTCATTGTATCCAACAAATATGCCCTTCTTTCCTGAGGGTTCTAGTTTCTTCCTTTTATCCTTGGAGATATGAATGTAAACAGGGCACCCAAAGATTCTTAAGTGTTCCACATTGGGTTTCTTTCTTGAGAAGGCTTCTTTTGGAGTCATATCCTTCAATATGCGGTGGGGACTTATGTTCTGAATATATATTGTTGTCATGGTTGCTTCTCCCCATAAATACACAGACAAACCTTGATCATTCATTAGTGCCTTCACGGTTTCCTCAATTGATCTATTCTTCCTTTCTACTATACCATTTTGTTGAGGATTATGAGGAACGGTTAGTTCCCTCCTAATCCATGTTGATTTGCAAAAGGCAACAAATTCCTTGGATGTGTATTCTCCTCCATTATCTGTTCTCAAAATCTTGATTTTCTTGCCTGTGAGGTTTTCTATTTCTGCTTTGAATTCTTGAAACTTGGTGAAAACTTCATCCTTTGTTTTCAAGAGATACAACCAAGTCTTTCTTAAGTAATCATCTATGAAGATTACATAATAAAGGGAACCTCTTAGAGATTTGTCTGGCATTGGACCACAAACATATGAATGTATTAGATCTAGGATTTCTTTAGATCTATTATTGTTGCTTGAGAATGGCTTCTTAACATTTTTACCAAGAGAACATCCTCTGCAAATTCCTTCATGTGTAGATTGTAGTTCTGGTATTCCTTCAACCATCTTTTTTAGGAAAGGTAATGCTTGATAGTTAAGATGAGCATACCTTATGTTCCAAAGTTCACTGGGATTGACTTCATCATGTATAAGAGCTTCATCATTACATTCTAGTAGTTTGTATAGTCTTCCTTCATGAGTTCCAATAACTCTAGCATTCTCTATGCTGGAGTCTCTAGACCAAGATAGTACTTCACCATCTACAAAGGCTATTCTTTTTCCTTTGTCTTCTAGGCAAAATATAGATACAAGATTCTTTTCTAAACCAGGTACATATAAGACATTACTCAAATGAACATTGTTACATGTTTTCAATTTGATGGATGCTTGACCAATTCCTTCAACTGGATAAGTGTTCTTATCTCCAAATTCTACCTTGTAGGATGTCTTCTTTTCATTTAGACTGGAGAGTCTGATTTGGTCTCCTGTCATATGCTTGGAAGCTCCATCGTCAATTATCCACATGTCATCTTCAAGAGTTCCTGTAAGAGCTTAATAGTGTAGATGATCCATCTTTTCATTCATGATTTTTGTTGACTGATAGCTGGTCAAACTTTGACTTTGACCCAAAATCTCAACCTTAATGTTTTTGCCTTCTGAGAGTTCCAATAGGTGTGCTCAAATTAGACGCACTAGAATAGCCTCTCCTTTAGTAAGGTGTTCCATCATAAGGTGTTGGGCAAGAGTTTTTAGGGTTTTGCAACTGCACTTGCTAGTAACCCTAGCGACAGTGCTTCAGTAACTGCACTTGCTAGAAACCTTAGTGACAGTACTTCAACGAGCTTGATAATCTTATGGCTTAGCTTCCTTCCAGTGGTTAGACTAAATGAAGGAGGTTTGGGCCCATAACCTGTTAGAAAAGTGGGTTTGCTCATTTAACCATAGACAATATAACAATATTGTCACCCAACCATAGGCACAAATGCCACCCCCGAGCACCTCAACCTTGACAGAGAAGAATTCTGGTAGCAAATCAATAGCCAAGAAAGGCTAATGCACCAAGAAAGGATAACCAAGACTTATCAAAATGTCCAACCCGAAAAGACCGAAATTATAGGTTGTAGTAACTACAGCTGCAATTACTCTCCAGACTTGCGCACTACTGAATTTTTGCAGTGTGCGCCATTAAATTTTTGCAGTTGCGAGCTGTGTCTTCCAAATGAGCTCTGGTGTCCTGTATTTATACTGCTCCTCCTTAGCTGTCTGGGCCGACTTCTCATTCTGGAGGCTAAAAACTCAATATTAAATATTTCCTTTAGCCGACTTGTCTTCTACGATTATGTCCAGTGCTTTAGGGTTTCTTCTTGCTTCTTGGAATATTTTAGTCTCATCAATGGTTACAAGTGGAGATTAATACCTCATGTAGCTACCAGAATATCAACAAGTGATGGCATATTTAAAAAAAAAAATTGCTAAAGCAAGGGAGTTAAAAGCCTTAGCATTGTCAATGGTGATTTTGGCGAGTAATCCAAATCTTGTTATGATTCTTTCTTCCAAAAAGTTCATGACCATTTCTTCAATAGCCTCTTTGTGGGAATAGATTCTACCCATCTGGTGAAGTAATCTGTGGCGGTCAAATCCATCGATAACTATTACTCGAATTATCCTTAAATTCACCAATAAAATCTAAACCCCACAGTTGAAAAGGGGTTTCCACAATCATGGGTCTCAGAGGTTGTGCAGGGAGTCTCTATTTACCTACAAAGTATTGACAAGGTTGGAATGAGCAGACATATCAATGAGTATTAACAAACAATGTTGGACAATAATATCCGGCTCTCAAAATCTTGTGAGCAGTAATACGGGTAGTGAAGTGCCCCCCATAATACCCAGAGTGTAACTCCTTTAGCAATTTGTTAGCCTCATCTTTGTTCACACATCTAAGGAGAACTCCATCCGGGTATTTCCAACCAAGACCATCCTCAGTTAAGCAGTACTTCATAGCTTTGAGTCTTAGAGCCCTTCTTTTATAGTCCACTAGGTGGTTCGGGCACGATAAGTTCTTAAGGTAGTATATTATGTCGGAATACCATTCATTGTGCTCTAACCCACTCACCGCCATATTCACTTGCTCATTTTCTCCCATTTCTATGGCTTCTTCGTTACTTTCGGTCAACATTTGAGCTAACCCTTGTCCCTTTATGATCTTAGTGGGTTTTATTTCCAAGTCATATTCTTGGATCTTGGAAACCCAATTACCCCTAGTACCCATACAATCTTGTTGTGATAAAACATCTTTTACCGCTGGGTAAGGGACTATTGAGTACTCAACACACCCTAAAAAGTCTATGTCAAATTTTACTTTTTGGGTACCACTTGATCTTTTTGCACCATCTCATTCGTCTTCATTGTAAAAAATGTTGTGTTTGCTTACCATCTTGACTCTCATCAAGTCTTTAAAAGTTTGTTTGAATCTATGAAAACCTTCGACTTATTTTACTTGCGATTATTTATCGCATATGCGTTTTCTTTTTGATGATTTGTATCTCAGTCAACAATTGGATACTCACATGGTTAACGATTAGTATTAGGCCTATGGTATGAAATTGTTGTCTGCATGCCCGAGTAGCGGATTATCCCAAGCTCGGCCTCTTCTCCAGTAGTTAAACTTATTCATGTTTTGTCACCGAGTTGGTTTATACCGGCTTTCCATCTAATATCGGTCCCACCTAAGAGAAAATACAAAAAAAGAGAAAGTCCAAACTGAAGTATACGCCTTCTCAAGAAAACATAAAGCTCATCGATTAACTGGTCGAATCGCAAGATCTGAAGAACCATTCCACTATTAAACGTTGTAGAGTTTAATTGGGCCTTGGTGGCGGGTTTGGTTCCTGCTGTTGAGTAAAGGGATCTAGGACCCATCAACAGAATTGGCGCTAGAAGGAGGGCTTGAGGATGAATGGTTGAATACATATTTCACATAATATTTCAAACAGCCTGTAGATTCATAACAACCCACATGCATGGCTAGTCATTCCCAAGACAACCCACACACACTGAGTACTCTTGAAATGAGTAACTCACCCGAGCCCGAGGAAGAACGCTTGTTCCTTGAAATACCTTATGCTCTTCCTCACGAGGAATTAAATCAATTTAGAAGAATCACTAGAGCATACGCCCGATAGTTCGGTGCGCTGCCCTTAGGTCCGATACTTTCTCGAAGACAAAAAATAAGCAAACCAGTGGTCGACACCCCCGACCAGGATTTTGTGCACATAGTAGAAGACCTAATAGATTTTGCAGTCACCGAAATCGAACATCATCTTAAACTGATCCCTAGAACGCCAGCCAACAACGTCTCTGAACCAGACAATTTTTTGGAAGAGGAAGAGTTTAACTTGGGAATTGAAGATATGGAAGACAACAACAACCATGATGAAGAAAGGGGAAACCCACCTCAGAATTGGCTAGAGACGCTTTTTCCATCCCAGGGCGGGTCCATAACCTTCCTCGACATCCATAGAAGTTACTTCCTAAGTTTGATCTTGAGACCTCAGGATTGTTTGGAGACCATATCAAGAAATTCATATTGGCTATCAGATTGATGAATGTCCTGCATGAAGACGTGGTTTGCAGGCTGTTCCCCTACACTTTTGAGAATTTGGCTTTCACGTGGTATTTTAACTTACCTGTAGGATCCATTACTAGTTGGACAAAGTTTCAAAAGGATTTTCTGGATAAATTTGCAGAAGAAACTACTACAGGAGCTTTGATGGCTGGATTGTTTGCCGCCACCATGACTTCGAAAGAAAGGGTTAAAGATTTCAATCAAAGATTCACAACTATCTTGAACAAATTCCAGCCCGAAGCTAAATCTACCTAGGAGTTGCAAATCAAATTATACACTAATGCCCTCCCATCTTCTATTTCCATGTTTGTGAAGAGGGTTGCCAAACGAACCTTGGCTGAGAATTTTGAAGAAGCCAAAACGATAGATTTCCAGATGAAAGGGTGTAAAGAAGGTTAGGTCTCGTTAGCTAAAAATGAAGTCCAACCTCCTCCCAGGAGAGGAATCCTTTTAACTAGACCACCAGGGAAACAATCAGAACAAGTTCTCGAAAAGGGTAATGGAGACATAGAAGACCTACAAGTCATGGCCAAGAAGTTATCAAATGAGATCATAGACATGAAAAGAAGTGCATGGGAGGGAAACCAAGGCCAAAGGCCCTATAAGCCTTTCTTTAAAATGAACCCACCGTTTAAAGCAATTGAACCTCCCCCAGCTAACTTAAATATTGATCTAGGAAATGTAGCATCTGATTCTTTCTGTACTTATCATCAGGAAAACCACTTCGAAAGAGACTGTCCTCGTGGGTGCATGCCATGAATTTTATGGCCAATCGGTTTCTAGACGAAGTTTCCCTGACTGAACAACAAGCGGTTCCATCATGAATGTTGATGATCAGGAAGAGATTGATCCACTAGAAGATACAACCATGCAGATATGGGATCCTGACCTAATCATGCCTTTCAATAACTTATTTTAGTCTTAGGAACCACCCGCAGAGGTCTTGGTTGTGAAAATGCGTAGTAAGGGTCCACCTGTCTCAAAAGATCTTGCTACTACCCAAGCTTCAGAGGGAAAGACAACCCCTGACTACCTAAAAGCACCTTTCACTCCCTGAAGAAACCCTATAAATATCCATACACGAGAATCGCCCAAGCTGGATTACAACATAGTTGAAGATTTGAAGAAGTTGAAGGCTAATATATCAGTCATGGACATTTGTAGGATACCCCAACAAAAGGACTTCCTATTACAGGCTTTGAAATCAGTAGAAAGTTCTACGAAAAGCACTGACCCAGGAATAAATCCAATCCCCACAGACATAGAGAATAAACCAACTGTGAACACTTGCTCTAAAGATAAGAAGGGAAGACCTTTTTTTCCCACCTTTCCTTTTAACATTTGAAGTCTTCAACATGAACCTCCATAACTATTTGGTTGATTCAGGAGCATCCTTTAATGTTATGCCACTGTCTATCTGTAAAAAACTAAACACAGTTCCTCTCAAGAGTGATAAACATGTGATACAACTAGACAGAACCCAGGTGAAGGTCATGGGAGAACTCAAAGATGCAATGATCAGAATAGCGACGCATCCTAAGTTTGTGCAAGTGATTGACATCATTATAGTAGACATCCCAAAAGCTTATGGGTTACTACTAAGCCGAGATTGGTCTAAGAAGTTAAACGGATACTTTAGCATAGATTGGGCACACCTTTGGTTACCATTAAAGGGGCACAAAAATATGATCAGAATTGATAGGGAAAGATATTTGAAACATACGGTCACTGATCTAGAAACCCTAAATGAACCTTCATCGACAAATTTCCCTGTTTTAGGCAATTATTCATATGATTCCTATTTCGACAACTTCTCCCCCTTTTCATCTGATGTCTCTCTCACTCAAAATTCTGAAATGGTGTTTCAAAAATCGCTGCTACCGACAGAGGAAACCCTCTTTTGTCAAGAACCTGTGCTAGAAATCACGAAACAAAAGATAAGAGCGCAAGAAAGTAATAAGAGAGAGGAAACTAATAACCTTCGCTCACAAATTTGGACCATATACTTTGATGGATCTAAATCATAGGAAGGGTCTGGGGCAGGGTGCATCCTCATTGATCCAAAGGTTAAACGTCATTTCCTATCCTGTAGACTTGAGTTCGAATGCACAAACAACACCATCGAGTATGAAGCTCTAGTAAAGGGGTTAAAGAAAGCCATAGACTTAAACGTCAAGGAATTGAAGGTTTTCAGAGATTCTGAGATTATCGTTAGACAAGTAAGGAATACTATATAATGCAATTCCCTGCACCTAAAGAATTATCAATAGGAAGTGCATAGGTTAATAGAGCATTTTAAAGCTTTCAATATTACAACAATCCCCAGAGCAAAGAATATCCTTGTTTATTCCCTGGCCACAGCTGCTTCAAGGCTGTCACCTTTAGAAGATTATGAAGCCTCCTGGTTCACTGTGGAACTACTCTACAAACCATCGGTGCATAACAACATTTCTAATTGGAAGGTCTTTGAAGGGGATGAACATATCATGAACTTTCCAACTAACTAAGATAATTTCAAAGGTTTGGCTATTAACGATGAACTATTCCAGGAACAATCAACAGACCTTGATCCTCGGACAGGTCAACCAACTGACAAATCAAAGTCTCACACAATCCCGAAGGGGATAGCTAATTTAGAAAATCTTTTTGATCTGAAAGAACGATTTAAGGGACGGAAAAACGCGAAGACCGGTAGTTCATGTCCCATGCATGAAACTATAAATCTAGGAACCTCGGAAAACCCCAAGAAAGTAAATCTCGGTAAGACAATATCTAAGGAGGAAAGAAAGGCCTATCTCAAACTCTTCAGACAGTATCAAGATGTCTTTGCGTGGTCCTACCGAGATCTAAAAGCTTACGATACTCGTATCATTCAACACACTATCCCGTTAAAACCCAAAGTGAAACCCTTCCAACAGAAGTTTTGAAAGTACCACCCATCCGTGGAACCTCTCATGTGTCAGAAGTTAAAGAAACTACTCGATGCCAAGATCATTTTTCAAGTTAGACACTCTGCATGGGTAGCGAATTTTGTTCCTGTGAGGAAAAAGTCAGGAGAAATCCGCTTATGCCTAGATTTTAGGAACCTCAACAGAGCTTCAGAAAATGACAACTTCCTAGTCCCACCGATGGAGAAACTCTTGCAGACTATGTCTGACTCTGAGATTTTCTCTTTGTTGGATGGTTTCTTAGGTTACAACCAAGTTCTAGTTTTAGATGAAGACCGTTTGAAAACTACCTTTCGAACCAAGTGGGGAACTTTCGCTTACAAACACATGCCCTTTGGGTTAATCAACGCAGGGCAACTTTTCAAAGGGCAATGGATGTAGTGTTTCTTGGAATGATCAACAAGTGTGTGGTAGTGTATCTGGACGATGTAACTGTGTATTCAAAGAACAGAGAGGAGCACATCCAACACTTAACCCAGATTTTCGAAAGGTGTAGGAAATACGCTATATCTTTAAACCCTAAGAAAACTATCTTTGGTGTGGAAGAAGGAAAGCTATTAGCTCATATTATATCCCAAGCAGGAATTCGCATAGACCCTGAGTGAGTCAAAGCTATAACTCAACTCCCGTTACCTCACACCAAAAAGACAATGCAATCCTTCTTCGGGAAAATCAATTTTGTAAGAAAATTCACACCCGATATGCCGAGACTGTCAGACCGTTACAAAAAATGATCCGCAAAGATGTTGAATTTAAGTGGGACGATGATTTGGTCTTGTTAAGAATTATTTTGGAGCTACCTTGAATTGAAAAGTCCTTCTGGACCAGAGACAAGTTTATGTTTTCATCAAATGCATGTATGTTTGGACGTGGAGAAGAACTATTTCCTATCTCGTCTCATGGATGGATGCTGTAACAAGTAAGAGCTATTAAATCTATTGTTAAATTATCTGATGCAATGTTTTACAGTTCTTTTCTTTAATGATGAAGATGAATCGTTGTGTTATTATGTGATGGATGATTAGAGTTAAGTGAATTATTTTACTTGCGATTATTTATCGCATATGTGTTTTCTTTTTGATGATTTGTATCTCAGTTAGTAATTGGATACTCACATGGTTAACGTATTAGTACTAGGCATGTGGTATGAAATTGTTGTCTGCATCCCTAAGTAGCGGGTTATCCCAAGCTCAGCCTCTTCTCCAGTAGTTAAACTTATTCCTGTTTTGTCACCGAGTTGGTTTATACCGATTTTCCATCTAATATCGGTCCCACCTAAGAGAAAATACAAAAAAAGAGAAAGTCCAAACTGAAGGAGACACCTTCGCAAGAAAACCTAAAGCTCATCGATTAACTGGTCGGATCGCAAGATCTGGAGAATCATTCCAGTATTAAATGTTGTAGAGTCTAATTGGGCCTTAGTGGCGGGTTTGGTTCCCGCTGTTGAGTAAAGGGATCTAGGACCCATCAACAAAATTGGCACTAGAAATAAACTACTACAAGAGCTTTGATGGATGAATTGTTTGCCGCCACCATGAGTTCGAAAGAAAGGGTTAAAGATTTCAATCAAAGATTCACAACTATCTTGAATAAATTCTAGCCCGAAGCTAAACCTACCTAGGAGTTGCAAATCAAAGTATATGCTAATGCCCTCCCAACTTCTATTTCCATTTTTGTGAAGAGGGCTGCCAAACGAACCCTGGCCGATTAGTTTTTTTATGTTATAAATAAGAGCATTGACCGATTAGTTAGAGGTCGATGGTTGTTGCAAGAAACTCTCATTTCTGGTTTTGTTAAGAATTATTTTGAAGCTACCTTGAATTGAGAAGTCCTTCTGGACCAGAGACAAGTTTATGTTTTCATCAAAAGCATGTATGATTGGACGTGGAGAAGAACTATTTCCTATCTCGTCTCATGGATGGATGCTGTAACAAGTAAGAGCTATTAAATCTATTGTTAAGTTATATGATGCAATGTTTTACAGTTCTTTTATTTAATGATGAAGATGAATTGTTGTGTTATTATGTGATGGATGATTAGAGTTAAGTGAATTATTTTACTTGCGATTATTTATCACATATGTGTTTTCTTTCTGATGATTTGTATCTCAGTCAGTAATTGGATACTCACATGGTTAACGTATTAGTACTAGGCATGTGGTATGAAACTATTGTCTGCATCCCTGAGTAGCAGGTTATCCCAAGCTCAGCCTCTTCTCCAGTAGTTAAACTTATTCATATTTTGTCACCAAGTTGGTTTATACTGACTTTCCATCTAATATCGGTCCCACCTAAGAGAAAATACAAAAAAAAAGAGAAAGTCCAAACTGAAGGAGACGCCTATGAAAGAAAACGTAAAGCTCATCGATTAACTGGTCGGATCACAAGATCTGGAGAACCATTCCACTATTAAATGCTGTAGAGTCTAATTGGGCCTCGGTGGTGGGTTTGGTTCCTTCTGTTGAGTAAAGGGATCTAGGAACCATCAGCATAATTGGCGCAAGAAAGAAACTACTACAAGAGCTTTGATGGCTGAATTGTTTGCCGCCACCATGAGTTCGAAAGAAAGGGTTAAAGATTTCAATCAAAGATTCACAACTATCTTGAACAAATTCTAGCTCGAAGCTAAACCTACCCATGAGTTGCAAATCGAAGTATACACTAATGCTCTCCCAACTTCTATTTCCATGTTTGTGAAGAGGGCTGCCAAACAAACTCTGGCTAATTAGTTTTTTTATGTTATAAATAAGAGCATTGACCGATTAGTTAGAGGTCGATGGTTGTTGTAAGAATTTCTCATTTCTGGTTTTGTTAATAATTATTTTGGAGCTACCTTGAATTGAGAAGTCCTTCTGGACTAGAGGCAAGTTTATGTTTTCATCAAATGCATGTATGATTGGACGTGGAGAAGAACTATTTCCTATCTCGTCTCATGGATGGATGCTGTAACGAGTAAGAGTTATTAAATCTATGGTTAAGTTATCTGATGCAATGTTTTACAGTTCTTTTCTTTAATGATGAAGATGAATTGTTGTGTTATTATGTGATGGATGATTAGAGTTAAGTGAATTATTTTACTTGCGATTATTTATCGCATATGTGTTTTCTTTCTGATGATTTGTATCTCAGTCAGTAATTGGATACTCACATGGTTAACGTATTAGTACTAGGCATGTGGTATGAAATTGTTGTCTGCATGCTTGAGTAGCAGGTTATCCCAAGATTGGCCTCTTCTCCAGTAGTTAAACTTATTCATGTTTTGTCACCGAGTTGGTTTATACCGACTTTCCATCTAATATCGGTCCCACCTAAGAGAAAATACACAAAAAAAGAAAGTCCAAACTGAAGGAGATGCCTTCGCAAGAAAACGTAAAGCTCATCGATTAACTGGTGAGATCGCAAGATGTGGAGAACCATTCCACTATTAAACGCCGAAGAGTCTAATTGGGCCTCGGTGGCGGGTTTGGTTTTTGTTGTTGAGTAAAGGGATCTAGGACCCATCAACATGGACACAAGCCTTAATCTTATTATAGCCAACGTAGTTTCTAAAATGCTTGAGATATTTCACCAGGGCATATGCTTGCTTTTCAGTAATCGAATAATTCAATTCTGAATCCCTGTGGACTTTGCTCATGAACACAATAGAATGTTCATGTTCATTAACATCCTTTTGCAACAAGACACCTACAATGGTATCTTGAGAAGCAAAGGAGAATATCATTAAATCACGTGAGGAATTAGGGCTAACTAAAACCGGGGCTTGGGAAATGGCGTTCTTAATATCTTCAAAAGATCGGAGACCTTTTTCATCCCATTTGAACACCACATCTCTCTTAATTAAGGCACTCATGGGTTTTATTCTCTCTACAAAATTTGGAACAAATCTTCGAATGAAATTTATCTTCCCAAAGAAT